>JAGDQP010065157.1:0-11460 GCA_022664845.1 Lepisma saccharinum | reverse complement strand
TTTCGAAGATATATAACAATATTTTAAAATATCTTAAATCTATGAAAGGAACAGTGTATTATCCTTTCCATTCTAAAACAAACCTCATGTAGTATATATATGTTATGTTATATACTTGGTAGGTAAACAAACCCAGTATATAATTTCTGCAAAATTACTTCGTTGTTATCTCAGCCCATATACAAAAGATACAGTGTCAACTATTCTATAAACTCTTTACACGCTTGAAGGATGTTGTTCCTTGCCATAAGCCTTTCAGAGAGCAGGGAACCGCAAGTTAGCAACAAGAGCACTTGTAGAGCTTCGGTATTAATAGTCCAGCGATTAAGAGAATTTGGTTGTTCGGTTTGGGGACAGATCTTTCGGCACTTGGATACCAACTGTGACAAGATTACACACACACAGGATCAAACGACAAAGGTCATTATACTGCTTAAATGGTTCAGTGTTTCGAGAGCCCCATTTTATGATGTTTGTCTCTCATACGTTTGGTACTTTCCCGGCACAATGGTACGCAGAAACCACCTTGTGTTTACAGTTTCGGAGTGGAAATGGCCCATTTGTTTAATTCCTGCCATTTCAGTCGTTTAAAACCGGTTAGTCACATCGTATGCTTATTGTTACTTTTTGCTACTAGCTTGCATGTTACTCCTGTCAAAGTAGACAGGTGATAATTGTTAGACTGTCTCATAAATTAGCTACTTGGACAGAATTCGTGTGCCAAGTATGTGTGCACTAACATTACAAAACATGTGTTGACTATGGGCATATTTTTAGTTGTTATTTTTCATCATAATCAGCACAGGAATTCAAGGACAGCTCATAAACGTCCTTCAGTTGGATTACATTTCAAATGTACGTATATTGAAGTTATGTGATAACCGCGCCGCAATAAATCATGGTGATGATGAGTGAGTGGACTGGGTTGGGATACAAACAAATCTCAGTATCAGGAACTTACTTGCAGATTGAACACTCAGCTGACTCATCAAAAGTTAATGCTAATTGAAGCCTGGTTTGAATTTCCTTCCACGGTTAATAGCAAAAGGATCAAACAATGAACTGAATTCAAAATTTGATATATCCCAAAATGTAATTACTGTGCTCGATAGAAAGCGAGATATGGTATTGCCATAGAATACTACGGAAATGTTATTCAATATTTGCTGCAAGGTACGAAATCTGGGAGTAATTATCGTATTCCTTGTGTTGATGAAAGTTCCAGTGGAAATCGTGGAGCTTTGAGCTAACTAAGTACAATTACGACAAATGCAAACTTACTGTAATCTACTGCTTTTTAAAATGTGTGGTAAATAAGAACAATTAGAAAGTTCTCCAAATCTTAATCATTGCAACCATTACAACATGTTCAACAGGCAGTAAATCACTGCCGATGACGACGACATACTATAGTCGGTTCAGGATGCGTTCTTTCTCAAGATCTGGTTAATTGCAAGGGTGCTTATCATAACCAAAAGCGCTTATAATTATATATAATGAAGTAGTAAATGTAGTAGGTTTATTAGCCTGTAATTAACTAGTAATTCTTACTGGCTTTTTTAAAGTACAGACATCAAGCTGCACTAGATTTACAAGTTTTGTTGAACAATATAAGTAAAATTAAGATACTTTACTAAGCCAAAAGCCGTTATGTGTACTGCTCTCTAAGCTATTTACATACGTTGTGCATAAAGTAGCTGTGTAGTTCTCTTAGTTTTTTTTTCAACACGATCCCATTGAGATGCCATCATTAAATTTGGCACACACATTCTAATCAAATGCACGTATTTTTTTTCTAGAGAAAAGTAGATTTTGAGTAGTTTTCCAAAAGACAACTTTTGTTGCTTTTTCTTTAAATATAAAGATTGGTCCAATAAAGTCAAGTGATATATCAAATTAAAGCCTTTGAAATTCTGAAACGAATGATGCAAGTTTGAGCAGCATAGGACAAAAAACAAATTAAATTGTGGGCTTTTAAAAGTTTCAAAACGCGTCAAAAATCCATCGATGGTTTTTTTTTCTTATATTTAACAATTGAAAGTCTGTGCTATGTTCAAAGATAGCACAAAGATTTTTGTTCGCGCATGCGCCTCAATGTATAACTCATGAACAAAAAGTGACAAAAGAAGTCAAATTTTGAATTTTTGATCACATTTATTCATAGAACACAATTACCAAATACACGTGTTTTGTCAAACTTAAGGTCTATTTTTTTTACTATTATTTGGCATGGAATCGCCCCATAGGGTGAAAGTTCTGAACCCACCGAACAACGATTAACAAAGTTCCAAATTTTGTGAACGCACTTCTTTGACCATTTGCCAATTAAAAGAGTAAACACAATTGACATTTTGGTACAACATAAGTGAAGTAAGCTTTAGAATCAACATTCACGGAATAATTAAGTTACGTACACAGATTCTACCTATCGAGATCATTCGACTTAATTCAGACATCGTGTTCATCAATGCATCAAAAACATTACAGCTAGGCATTTTGTTAAAAGGAATCAACTCCCTGACTTGATCCATTTTAACATCCGATATAAATGTGACTTAGTACTATGAATTACTATGATTGAAAAGTCATTCATATTTCCTTTAACATAGTTTAATGGAAAATGCTCTCTTGCATAGGTTCAAAGAGAAAAATGAAGAAAAATATCTTATTTTGACTTGGTTCCTTTTAACATTTGATGATTCAAGAGTCCATATTTATAATAAGCAAGAGTGCAACTAAGATTCGAACTTATGACACGCCATATAAAACATGAATGGATGTAGAAATGTAGTCAAGAAGAATGACATTCCTAGAGATGGTTCTTGAATAGGAATTGAAATTGTTTACGTAAAGTCTGTTAGATAATTTATTGGAAAAGGAGACTAGATTTACTTCATACAAATGCTTTTAATTTGCCATTTATATTCTATCAGTTAGATACAAAGAATTAACGTTAGTTTCCAACAGGGATATGCATTTCGCAGTGAATTTACAAACGAAATATACATTCATTAATTTATTTTAACTTGTTTAACGTAATAAAAATTTGTATTATTAATAATATTTAGGATGTAACAATCAGTATTTTGTTTTTAGAGATTATCAAATAAAAGTATATAAACGAAGATTCCGAAATAGGGAAGAAGTTTTCTTAGCTTTTAACGAAAGTTATCTTAACAAATATGTGTTTGTAAGCTTACTTTTTGTTTGATTCTAGTTCACATAGATGCACCATGGGGGAGTGTTTTCTTGCTGGATTCCTTTTCCTAATGTGCATCAGGTATGTATAATGTAAACAAATCGTAAATTTGAAGTAAGACTTCTCTTATGTTTGCTTTTAAATATATTAACAATGGTAACTAACTGTTGATGTAGTTTTAAAAATTATAAGTTAGTGCAGATATATGCATGAAAGAATTTAACAGATCTTTTAGGTTTAAATGAACGTTGTAACATCCATCCTTTAAAAATTAACATCTTTAAATTTTACTTCGTCGTCGTGTATGCAAGTAATAATCTTTGTCATTCCTTAGGAGAAGGCTATCAACTTCTTCTTCATTGCAGACATTGTATAAACTTTAACAAAACAACAATTTAAACAAAACTGTTATTTTTAATACGCTATGCTTTTCTCCATAACCTTAAGCGTTTCCTAATATCCGTCTAACCCGTATGAAATTTCTTACAATAAAGAAAGAATAACAACGTAATAAAGTAATACGTATAACAGTATATTTGTGTTTAACACTATATTAAATCACATAAGTTAGTTGTATAATGTATAAAATATGAATCTATTAAGTGAAAACATATGTTATTAATAAATGAATGTATTAGCCATTTTACATCTAATGTTCTCAAAGTTTTTTTTACGTGCTTTAGGAACTAAGCATCATGAACTCGTGAGCTGGAAAGATAATATTTCGACAGGTGAATAAAAGTAACACGCGTGGATCCTGGATCCTTGTACCCCGTTTCAGGATTCAGGTCCAGGCCCCGGGTTTTAAGTATCAGATCTGAATCCTCAGTTTCAAATAGCAGGATACCAATCCTGGTCCCGGTTCCAATAACGAATAATATTCTTAATGTGAACCTATCGTTTCTCGTCAGTCGCACCAGGCAAATATCTGGTTGGTACATTAAACTTTAGCTCTAGCCGACTTCTTACTGCATCCTTTCCTCTCCCATCCCAGCCTGAGCCATAGATGCCTAACGCTAAAGGCCATAAATAATTCAAATTCTTCAAACGGAGCTAATCTTGGTAGCCGTTCGGTTTGAGGCGTCAGGCTAGCTACTCCAGGATTCCGGGTTCGAATCCCGACTGGGGCACGGATATTTGGAGACGGGCCGAAGTCATTAATGAATAAAATGACCCCAAAACGTTTACCGAAGGTTTTTTTATCTTAAAATAGACTGTCAATACATTTTCTTACCAAGCAATATAACGAAAATAATTTATATCTCATGATCCCATTATCGTCCAATAATACAATTTTCATGGTAGGTGTAGGTATGTATATGACCAATACGTAAGAATTAAAAAGAAATCGAGAAGTCCAATTTTGAGAAAAGCGTTTTTTTGTTAAAATCTATTTTGATTTCACATAAAATGACCCATAATTGAACTATGTCTTCAGCGACATATCTCTAACAACGGTCCACGAGACTGTATGCCCTCCATATAGAAACATTGTTCTTACTTGAGGAACTACAAAAAGCCACTTGCACCATCCCTGTTTTTAACACCATTTCACTTAGTAAGGAACTTAGATGCATAAAGTTTGGTAGGAAAATTATTGCTGCTAATTTCGTGAAAAAAGGAGGATTGGATGACTTTTACAATCATGTACATCTCTCTCTACCAATATGTTACACAGAACTGTGTATCATTGTTCTACCACCTGCAACTGCAGTTTATATGGCACGAAGATTTGTTTCGGTTGCTACTACTTTTCAAACGAAGTACACTGTCCTATTAGTTACGTACGATAGGGCGCAGTGGGTATTACATATGGCCATTGCGCAGTTTTACTATTTTTAAAAAATGGGATATTAATATCCGCGAAAATTTAAATTACTTAATCACTGTTATATTAACACAAATATATAGGTTGTAGATTTTTTTGTAGAATTTGTATTAATAAAGCACACTACTTTTTCATCCAAGTATAAAAATGATTATTTTTGCGTAACGCGGAGGTTCTCAGTTCGCATTACCACAAAAGACGCCTAACTTTAATTCCAATACTATCAGTAGTTTTGTTCAAAATTGTTCATAATAATTGTCGTCTAACGTCTTTAATGGATCATCTCATAAGTAGGGAACACGACACGTTAAAAATGAATTATGAACTTCGTCTTGCCACGAGTATACCGCGGTTGTCGAGTAGTTTCCTGTGCTCCATTGTTCTGGGTAACCTAGATATGAAGATACCAGCAAATGTGCCGACAGCCTTAGAAATTTAGGTTGGCATTCAACAGTAGTAAACAACCCAACACGTTTATTAGCCTCGTATGACATTGGTTTTGTTTAGAACTGATAAGTACAAAGCAAACATACGTTGATTAACATAATAAGATCCTTCATTTTACATTGAATATAGTGATTACTTTTCTGTTGAATAAGTTTAGTTGTGTTTAATATTTTATGTAATCACTTTAAAGCTATTTAAAAAGTAAATATGAAGGGGGATTGAATCAGAGACAAAGTGTTTGGAAAATATCACAAGTAAATTATATCAAATTGTTTGCTATTGACACAAGCATTTTTTTTTATTTTGTAGTTTCATCATTAAGATTGGAGATTCAGAAGAAAAGTTGGACCTTGAGCTCCTTTTGAACATTACAGATGATTATAACAAGAATATACCTCCTTTCTCCATAGAAAATGGTTCAGGTAAAGGCATAACTGAATTTCAATGTTTTGTTTGTAAATATTGATTTTGCTAAAGCTTGGTTCAGTTGGGAATGCATTTGTTGTGATGGCGCTGGTATCACCAAAACACTCGTGTTTACACAACACGTTGTCGAAAGCAGTGTTTTCAATGCAGAATATGATTCGAACACTATATAAGGCCTTTATGAAAGAAAGTGTAAGGGAAGGACGAGATATCTGTTAGTTGATTTTCTATTAAGGAAAGGAATATGCCAGAGGCTATTTTTCCTATTTCAATGGAAGATGCATGACGTAACGTACGACTCATTGGTCTTGGGAGGGTAGTGAGACGTCTATATTTAATGTAACACATTGTGTTGCACATTGTCCATTGTCGTTCTTTTAAGGTAATTACACGATGTTTCCAGAGGTTAGCATGCTGTATTAGTAACCGAAAAATGAGTTCGAATCCCATTCACGCCAATTGAAGAGAGAAAGCACAAAGTATAATTACAAAAGAACTGTCATAGCTCGGTGGTGGAGCGTTGGCTTAGCGTTAGGGAGGTCATAAGTTCAATCCCAGTGGCCGACCATGATGACTGAGGTCTGCCCAGGTTTTTCCTTAGTCACACCAGGCAAATGCCGGGATGGCACCTTCAACTTAGGCTCTGGCTGGCATCTTTCTGTACTATTTCCCCTTCCCTATTCCAGCCTGGGTCTTAGGTACCTGAAAGCCATAAATTAAATCAATTCAATTGAATAAAGAATAATATACAGACATGTACAGTATGAGGAAGTAATATTCACTTCCGAAGCGATCTAACCTCCTTAACACAAAGACAATGAGAACTCAGAATGGCCGAGAGGTTAGCATGCTCGCTTTCAATGCACGTGGCCACGGGTTCAATTCTTGCTGAAGTCCATTGAATGGAGTGTTTCGGAACCTACTTTACCAAAAAAGCGACTTTCAGTCCTTAGAAGCTCGTTTAGCAAATTAATAACAAATCAATAAATTATTTGAAACTTATAGCTGTGCAATTCCCCGAAATAATAGTGCTCCCAAAATCTGCAACGTACGTTCCCAGAGCATTAAATAAATATTTTATTTCCACTATGTGCAGTTGGTAAGGATGGAGATATTGGTTTCATTACGGCGCTATTCTTGTATTCGTTTGGTGGGAAGTGATTGAAAGAACAAATCGGAACAGGATAGTTGGTATGAGATTTTAATTCCTTTACTCTACCATCTGAGGAATGGCTTCTATTGTACGAGAGAGTCCCAAACATTACAAGAGCTACATATTTTCCTTAGGTATTTCATCGGGGCACGAATTGAATTGTTTTATGGATTTAGACATCTTAGGCCCAGAATGTCATCGGGACAAATTCTATATAAACAGTGATACACTCACACCAAATCAGTTGACTCGTACGTAGGTACGCGGATTCGAACCCGCGGTGATCATCCTCACTGAGTTTTTCCAAGGTTTCTCTCAGTTTCACCAGGCGCGTGCCACGATAGAACATTAAGGCCTTGGCCGCTACCCTTCCAATTCTCCCCCATCTCTATCCCAGTCACAGTCGCCTACAAGTCATAAGTAAACAGATTATAATGACTAATATCCCAATAATCTTCTTTGTTATTATTCTGCCAACGCTAGAGTGAATATGCGTAGGATAAGACAGTGACAGTACATTTTGATGAACTCAATTAATCGGAATACTGACCTTTATTAACATGCGCATTATACCAAGACTGCCACAGGGTGGGGGAGATGTGAATAGCCTTACCTAGCCATACCCATTTGTTTAGTTCGTTGTCATCTTGCATGGTGCGTCAATTCTCTCTCTCCTCGTTTTGTTAAATCTTCGAAGCAATCGACCGCGAAAGGGGAGCATTCAGATGTCGTGAAAACAGATATTTCAATGCCCTCTGCACAATTAGTTCCAAACACTTATCATAATTTTTGTATTAACTTTCAAATTATTATTATAATTATCTATTTCTTAGTTGATTAAGTGATTGATTTGTATCTAACTTGTTTTATATATTTATGATGCGATTAATTGTGAACTATACTTATATTTCTTCAGAATTATACAATGTAGATTCAGGGCTCTTGTACCAGCCCCTGTATTTTTTTCTATATCCAGAATGGTGGTGAAAAGTTTGTATATATTTATTGTGAAATACTTGGGAGAATGTGTTTTATAATCTAAATTATAATTATTCTATCCTGCTGTTCTGTAACCTGATATAATTTACAGCATTATCTTTTGACCTGTGCTACATTGGTTTTATACTGCACTTGCATATCTATTCATAGCACATTAATAAAGATTATTATTATTATTGTTATCCGTTCGTAGCTGGGCGATTAAGCAGGAGAATAGCAAAGCGCTTCAGGCCTTGTATTCACATGAAATTTCTTCAGTGAGCACCACTGCATTCACCATTGGACTGGCGTGTCTGTTGTCTGTGTCCGTGTTTGTTGATGTGTTAGTTTGCGGTTCGACCACCTGCATTCGGAACTGAAAAGAGCTATACACCTGTATAGTCTTCTGTTTCTTATAGTCCGTATGAAACTGCATTTCTCTTGTAGACACACAACTTTCCTCTTGATTAACACAATTTCTTTCGAGTTTTCTATCGCTACAAAATTATTTCATAATATTATATTTGTATTCCTTTCAGCTAACTTTAATCACATTTCTCTATACAAGAGGTAGGAGTGTAAATCCATTTCGGTAATTTCTTCGGACTCACAACGAATTCTGTAACCCTGCGTGCCAAATCTCTATTTTACCGTTTTCACAAAACTAACAATTTTTTCATCACCACATTGAGTCAAGTAAAGGTTGCACATCGGGTGTGTTTTGTTTAGTTATATTTTGGAACAAGTTAAACATATTATTTAGGATAAAGATATTGTCACATCATTTTGCTGAATTTGATAACTTATTATTCATGAATTAAAATGTCCTTACCGCTTCATATTCGCTAAGAATCTAGATTGTCTAATTTTCATTTACAATTTAATATCCTCCTCAAGATCGTAAAATGGACCTAATTTTTTAACACTTGTCTTGAAATAATATTATATATAACAAAACGTAGAACTCAAATTTGCTTTGTTTTCAGTGCATCCAGCGATAGTGAGGATAGATATGCATATACTAAGAGATCCAGTAATAAAAGAAATGGAGCAGGTAAGTTAAATACAACCGAAACTCTGTTTGTTTGAACATGATTTAAATCTACATGCCTGCATTGGTTATAATCAAATTTTGCATACGTATTCGTTGGGTCAGGTGCAGGGGCTTTATCTATTTTAAATCACCGAAAGAGTCTGTGCCGCAATCTAATTAATAAAAACAATATTTTTTTTGCTTATAACAATGAAATAAATATTTTGTACATTTTTAATCTAAAAAATAATGAAATGAATAAATAAATATTTTAAAGATTTTATTCAAATTCTGATTGATTAATTGTTAAAACTTTATTTTGTGTATATTACGTACGGTATGGTTAACTGATATTAATAATAATAATAGTATTGCTTATAGTTATAGTAATAGTTGTAGTAGTGGTTGTAGTACCAGTTATTGTTGTTGTAGATGTAGTAGTTGTTGTTGCAGATGTAATAGTTGTTGCTGTTGTAGTTCTTGCAGATGTACGAGTAGCAGTTGGAGTAGATGTAGTTGTAGAAGTAGTAGTAGTTGCAGTGGAAGTAATTGTAGTAGTAGAATTATTAGTGTTACCACCATATTTTAATCACCCCTCAACACCGGGCGGGTACTTTGTATAATTTTTAATAGAAAATAAAAATCCCGTTGCTGTTAACCTTAAATCGAAATCAAATAATAATAATGATATATGTTTTATATCTATTACTTTCTTACTTTAATGATATATGTATTATAAGATTTTGAAAATGATGATACAAAAAGCAACAGTTGTTTCTGGCCACATTTTAGATTCTCTAGTTTTTTCTTATTGTATTATACATATTCCAATCTCATTCTATAACACCCTTAGATTGTGAAATAATGTCTCCTTATTCAGAAACCTGACGTGTTTCAGGTTCAGTTTGGATCATGTCGGTAGCAACACTAACATCTATCATAGAGGTTGTGAAAATTCTTTGCCAGTTCGGCCAAATCATATTTAAACCTTGTCGTCCTAAAACAATATTTCGTAAATTAAAAGGGACTACATGGAATAATATTTCAATCTCCCTGTTGTTGAGTTTTATGTTAGCTTTCACTGTTCCTATAATATCCATGGTACCCCAATCGACAGTTCATTTTTTTAAATGTACCTGGATTGAAAGATACCATGAGATCGAGATTAACTAAAGTTAACCATGGCATGATATTTTCATAATTACCAGTATATATTCGCGTGATAATAACATGATCATTGATAGTGATTTATCTTATAATCGGATCTTTATTTTTTATTTCTGAACTGTTACCCAAGCAGTCATCAATGAAAATTCCAGTTACGTAACGTAAATTATTATCTTGCGACTCGTACTTTGATATGTAGGTTTGATTAGAAGCAGTAAATTGTTTATATTTATTATAACATACGTCCTGCCAGTAGCCTGTACGTGAACATCTCCGGCAGATGGCATTGGCGGCGGGACATCTACCATATGTTGAGTAAAAACGATTACATGCATTAGAATTAACAGATTTTGAATTGTAGATGTTTGGCTTGTATTTAACTTCGATACGTATTTCGTAGCAATCATTATTTGATGTGAATTTTGGAAGAAAGTATTTCGTGTCTGCCTCGACTTGTTCCTCAATCACTAGAGTCTCAATTGCCTGTTGCAAAGTAAGTTTAGAGTTAGCTAGTAATCTTTTCCTTGTACTTTCGTTGTAGACTCCCGTAACCAATTGATCTCGAATCATTTCATCTAACATATCCCCATATTCATATCTAGCTGCCTGTTTCTTTGGGTGCATTACAAAGTCCTTTGCTTGTTCGAATTCTGCTTGCCTGAAATTGGTAGCGCTCCACTATAATGTTCTTACTCGCTTTGAAGTGACCTACTAATAACTTTGATAGCTCCTCAAAACTTTTATCTAGTACTAATTCTGGAGCAGTCAAGTCACGTAACAAGGTATAGAGTTCGTGACCAATAAGTGAAATAAATAGATTTACTTTGTTTGAAGGATCTATTCTCCAACTAGCACAATATCCCAAAAATTGCTCCAAATATACTACTATATTCATTGATTCTGAACCTAATTTCTCTAATAGGCCATAAGCAGATGCACTTAAAGTAGAGCCTGTCTGCGCCATTTGGAATGAGTTAAAGATTCGGTCAGAATATCAGAAAACATATACTTAAGTCGTGCCGATAAATCCTAATGTCTTATTCTAAAAAAACAAACAACATAGCAATTCCAGAATAATAAATTAGGCTTACTGAATACGCAATCATCGTTGAATCAAATGCCGAATCATAATTAACAACGTAGGTTCACCACAATAAGTGCTCCTCTGAATACATTGACATTACCACAATTATAATTACTCAAATACATACTTGCAATTCCAGATGACT
>JAGDQP010065156.1:0-11460 GCA_022664845.1 Lepisma saccharinum | reverse complement strand
TAATCGCTCTCGAGTTGCCAAAATTTGCATGTGCACATGTTCTGACACTCTAACCATGATGGAAGAAAAAAATAGAAGTTTTTTCTGCCGCATCAGTATGTTTCCTTGTCAGCAAAAGTTTGATGTTCCTGCCACTGAAGGTCTCAAGTCAAATTATGATGACCAATTGTTCTGTTAGATTTCCCTCAGTGGTACCAGGTAAAATCTATGAAAGTGCTTGTAATGTGAGAGCTCTTTCCCATTTCACTTTAACAGGTTGAGTAACATTTGATTATGCATTGATAACAACTATATGACTTGGAAACTAGTGTTGGAGGTCGGCTTCGCCCGCTAGGTTATTTTAGACTTAACAAATTTCAGATACTCAGTTCAATTTTGGAAGACTGTGCAAAAGCACAGAACTGTTCAAAAATTGACTTATTTGAAGTGTATAAAGACTGCACTTTTGCTTTCAATGTAGATTCGAGATCCGTATGCGCCGAACGACCACATGCTGTAAGGATACTCACACAAGGAAATGTTAAAAGTGAATTCGTTATTCTGCCTTATTGGTGCAGTTATCCCAAGAAGCATTGAAGTTATTGCATATCTTAAACGTTTGAATGAAATAGAAATAGTGTTTCTTTATTTTAATGCATTTCTCTCAGAGATTCTTACCTATAACCTTACCTAACCTTATAAGCATTGCAATAATTACTCAGAGTCACCTGTACGGTTTCAGTCACTTAGGTGAGTGTGTTTTGTTAGGCAGTAGATTAAAGAAAAAATCTGAAATAGCTTTCTTTATCGGACAGGTCAATTCAAAATATTGTGTTACTGTAGTTTGAAAATACTTTTATTGTTCTTTAAACAAACCCATTATTTTAACTGATGAGTATATTTTTTAAAGAAATTATTAATAATATCGAGAACGAATTACTGTTTACAGGGTATAGGTTGTAGTCTAATTAATTAATAGCAAATTTAATGTTTGCTTGGAACTTAAAATTAATTTATATGACGTATATTCAATGTCATTCGCAAAAGAAAAGTAATTACTATCGTATTCTTTTGTTTACTTAACTGTCGCCTGAAAGAAATGTGCGTTAGACGCAGTTTTACTATAGAGAGAGAACAATATATCTAAATACGGCATATTGAAAACCTAAAACTAATTTACACTATTCCGGATTAACGTTCAAATGTTTCCTTGGACTGGTAAATATTCAGAACTCAATACAATAACGAATTACAGACCGAAGTTTGGTATTAAATTTAGTTTGGCTAGCACGGTATACAAACACAGACTGAGACAGCAAATAAAAGAAAAGAAAGGAAAGGGGAGGAAAAATAGACACCGATAATAAAACACTGTTTGGTGTAATACAGTAGAAGAAAGGTAAAAGCATTCCCGATGGGAAACGCACGCGCCGTGAATGGATCATGCGGGATAAGAGGTAGCCCTACACAGTTTCTCAACCTACTACATCAAGTAAGATGGAGATCATTCCCACGCTCGACCGTTTTTACCTCTCAAATTGCCTGGGAGTACAAAGGACACTCTGGTACTTAATTCGGTAGCAAGCAGAGGGCACCTCAGAGCGCCAGGAATGGGAGCACTAAATAAAATTCTCCCTCGTCTTGGCCGGGATTTGAACTCGTTTCGTACGATTCGGACCCACTACTTGTCAAGCTACGGCGACTCCCGGTGTAAAATTGTGAAGTGCCAAACCTCTTGTGGGGTGATAAAGTAGAGCACTATTCCATCGAAGTCCATCATTTTATTCTCCACTATCATCACCACCATCATATTCAACCGTCTCTATCCACTGCTGGATGAAGGCCTTCCTCTTTTCTTCCCACGTATCTCCGTGTGCTGTTATTCTCATCCATGTGGCTCCTGAAAACGCTTGATTTCATCTTTTAACTTAGAAAAATCGAACTTTAATAGCTACTAATTACTTGCAACAACTTATTGCTTCAAATTTGGGGAACTAATTAACGTTGATTTGTTTACTTGGCAGCAACCCCTAAGACATTCATGATTTGAATTGATAGAGCCTTTCCAGAAAAGGCGATTGTAACTGAAGGAACCATATTGTCTGTGAAGAAGGAGTCATTATATGCATTAAATTAACTTATATAACTTGAATAATATAATAATATCGTTATTTTGACTTACGTACATATTTACCTAAGTATTGTCTTACCATGCAGAAATACAATCAAATTTGAGTGTACAAGAGAGAACAACATTTGTTTGGTAATTGTTTTGATGAACTTTAGAATTGATTTTAAATATAGCGTCCAAATATGCGTAACTTCATGATGTTAAATTACGGCTATTGTGTTTCATTTGTTGCTTATCACTTCAAAAATGTGCCCTTTTTAGACTTCAGGAGCATGGCTGTGAAGCGTTATGCTTCCGTCCCCTCCAACCGTCCGTCCATCTTTCGACAACTTTTAACGCAGGAATTACTAAGACTAGGAAGCTGGTTGAAATGTCCTTGGAAAAGTTTTGGGTCTCCTAATTCTAGAAATGTGGTTGAGGTGTTGTTCTCAAGGTCTTGTGAAAATGAGTTCAAAACTTTATCATCCATCTATATTACAGGAGCGGATCCCGAGTTTCACGGAGATTTTCAACTTTGAAACTACTAGAGCTAGGAAATTGGCTGAGGTGTTGTTCGAAAGGTCTCGGCAAGACGAGTTCAAAACTGTATCGTTCATCCCGAACGCAGGTGTGGATCCAGAGATAAGGGCCACAATTTTTATCTTTTGGAACTACTTGCGCTAGGAAGGTGGTTGAGGTGTCGTTTGAAAAATCTCGGCAAGACAATTTTCAACCCGTATCATTTCATTCAAATAAAAGGGGCGGGTATCGATTTTCGTGGGGGGGGGGGTTGCAAATTTCGTAATATTAGAATTTCGAAATTGGCTGAGGTCTCGTTTGAACGATCTTGCCGATTTTTAAACGGAACATTGATCATACGTGATGATCTTTGCTGAAGCCTGGAGGTGGCTTATATGCACAGTCCTCCGACTGGGCTCCGTCACACGTGTATCTATTATATTACATGTATATCTTGTATGTCAATGGCAAAAGTAGGCAAATATGGTATGGGAAAACCGTGCGTCTATAAGATGTAGGTTCAGGCAGAGCACCCTTCCAACAAAGGACATGAAGTTTTGCTCCAAAGGTCTTACTTAGATATCGTTGTGCGTTATTCACTTAACGGTATTGAAACCGACGAACCATAACGATATTTTCATTGTGAACAATCAAGTCTTGTGTAAAATTCACAAGGGTTTCATCTCTTCTTGAACTGGTAAACTCTTTCAGTTTGTAAACTATATCTAGTGCTTGAGAGAATAGTGATATTTGCGGCATTAGTGTTATTCATAGTTTTCACTACCATGTTAGTAGTGTTGGACTGTGTGCGAAACCCTTTCATCATCTGGTCTCTCACATTGTGTTGGAATGCCTACATCAATGTCGACATAATTGTCCACGAGTGTGTAGCCTGTTGCCTAAATTAAATCTTGACCCATTTCCATCCTATCAGAGATATCAATATTTCATTTCGGAAATATTTGTGTTGACAGGGAAGCCATTTCAGGAAGCAAACATAAATAATCGAAGCTGTGATTTGTTGCCATGCATTGCTTATCCAGGAAATATATGAAGTTCTTTTGTGATAGTTAGTAGAGACATTTATTTCTTATCAATTTCTGACAAAATGTAATCCATCGTCAACTGTCTCTTACTAAAATGAATCGATGATTGCAAAAAGCACTTTACTCCACCTTTTGTAACGTAACTTAGGGTGTTTTTGCAACTAGCGATTAAACTTAGAATGCACCATTCCTTCTTTAGAAGGTGCTGGGAACGATCCAAGCTGCTGACTATTAAGGGGTGTTCCCTAATTCACACTACGGGAATGTCGGGATAGTACATCAAGATTAGGGCCACCCCTCATAACATGTTCCCAACCCTATAACGATCTGCGTCAAAGTTGCCTAGATGACATTGAAGTTCAAGTCTCATGTCCACTTTGACAGATCTTTTATTGTGAATTTTGGGTTCGTGCCAGTAATACAGGTGGTCCATATTAAAAGGATCAATTACTCATTCACTATATTTATTGACAGAACACAATCAAGAACAAATCCAAAAACAGTGTTCAAAAAAATAAGAATATTTTTTTCTACTTCACAAACTGTTAACTGGTTTATTACAAGTAGTTTATTTACATTTAGTCTTTAGTCTTTGGTCTTTATATTAGTGGCCTCTAGATTTGGAGCAGTTACATCAATTTCTTTGTAAGATTCACTTACTTCGTTATATGTTGCACCAGTCCTCCATACTAGTAACCTCCTCCTAACCTTTGTTTTGGGTTTATCCGTTTGAAAAATAAATCATAATTTTGGACACAAGTTTTACCGGTTGGAAATCGAACCTTCAAGCAATGAAAGTACTTGAGGGTAATCCATTTTGGTATTAAGTAGTTGATCGAAGAATAACATACCTTTCTGTAATCTTCCATCCTCAAAACTCATAAAATTGAAATTAACATGCAGTGAGTAGGTATTTCCTTTTTGTGGATAAACTTCTGTTTCCCTGTACGCTAAATACTTCAAGATTCTTGCTTGAATTCTTTCAATTTCTAGGAGATTGACATCGTTGTGTGAACTCCATAACAGCTTTGCGTACTCCAATTCGGAACGAACAGACGAATGAATTAATATCTGAAGAGCTCTTGTTTGTTTGAACTCACGATCAGTTCTAATAATAGGGCCTCCACCTAATAATAATACATGCACCATTCATTATGTTGTCAATGTGAGAATCAAATGTTAGCTTGGTGTCATACAGAACACCCAGGTCTTTTACAGTTTCTGTAGTGAGTAGTTGAAAGCATGGCAACACTACTGAAGTTGGAGGCGAAGCCCCCACGGGGGTCTGGGGGGCAGCGCCTCCATCGAAGCAAAGCTATTATACTTTATAGCCGCATGGTCACTCACTGACGTACTGACTGATCATCAATATTTAAAGCACAAACTACTGGAGCTAGAAACACCAAATTTGGTATGCAGGCGTAGGACCACGAGTAGGTAAAGGTGAAAATCCGACATTTTGAAAATGTCGCCATCTTGGATCCAAAATCGCCGCCCAAACCCATTGTTGTATAGAATATACAGCCTAAACGGTTGGGGCTAATGTAATGAAAATTGGTATGGAATATTAGATAAAGAAAATGTTACCTGGTTTATCCAAAGATGCGATCTTGGATCTCAAATGGCGGAAGCTTAAAATCTATTTTCCAAGCCGTTTCTGCTAGAGACACGAAATTTGGTATGAAGTTGAAGAAAATATTGCAACATGTTGAAAAAGTCGCATCTTGGATCCAAAATGGCCGCCAAACTCACTGTTGTATAGAATACACAGCCTAAATCGCTGGGGTTAGTGAGATGCAATTTTTTACGAAGGTACACTATCACCAGTAGATTGCGAAAATATTACCATTTTTTAAAAAAAAAACATCTTGGATCCAAAATAGTAGTCCTAAAAATTCATTTTCAACACCGTTTGAGCTAGAGATACAAAATTTGGCATAATTGTGCATTATGACGAGTAGTTTTGGAGAATATTACAACATTTTGAAAAAGTCGCAATCTTGGATTAAAAATGGATGCCCAAAATTCCATTTTCCACACAGTTTGAGCTACAAAAACGAAATTTTAACTGAAGGTGTACCATCAGAAGTAGGTCACGACGATATAAGTAAACGCTAAAAAACACTCATCAACTTGGATCCAAAATGGCCGCCCAAGAACCTAATATCCAAAGCATTGAAGCTACAGAAACGAAATTTTATATGAAGGTGTATGATCAAGATTAGGTTACAATAAATGGGGCAAACTTCCCCTTTGGGGACGCACTTTCCCCGTCGAAGAGTGCAAATGGACGCCATGGCGGTGCAGTACCACAGACAGATTCTGCTTCAGATAAAGGAGGTGGAGCCCCCACGGGGGTCTGGGGGCAGTGCCACCAGCGAAGCAAAGCGAATCAGATTAGTTTTCTATAATTAAGAAGGTATCTAAATCAAAACCCAATACATGGAATCCATGGACACATTTGTACAGACCCAGAGACCTTTCTTTAGGAGAGCTAAGATCGTTTTAAGTAAGATGTAATCACGAT
Source organism: Lepisma saccharinum (assembly GCA_022664845.1). Classification (NCBI taxonomy): domain Eukaryota; kingdom Metazoa; phylum Arthropoda; class Insecta; order Zygentoma; family Lepismatidae; genus Lepisma; species Lepisma saccharinum. The sequence goes on along the minus strand of JAGDQP010065156.1, from coordinate 5,279 downwards.
AAGCAATAGACAGCAGCAGCATCTACAGATGGTAAAGAGACGGATAACATTTATGAATATAATATTTATTAATCTCAATTCACTCTTGCAATCCAAAACATTAAATTAAACAGAAGTTCCAAATTTCCATTACTAAATAAACGAACTTGAGCCCTACAATCGCTATAAACGCCCTATTATGAACCGTCAGAGTTGTAGGTTTTTTATTTGTTTAACGAAAAGAAGAAGACTTCAACCCATTCACGATAATGTTTAATTTTCTTCGGTACACTGACTGCTGTGGTGTAAGGTAAGCACTTTGATACTTATGCATAAAGAAAGCTAATATCCGTTCGTATATCTAAAATACAGCCGAGTGTAAAATGAAAGTAGACCTTTGACAGCATATACATTATTATTATTCTTTGAGCAATTGTACGAAAGTACGCATGACAACTTTGCCATTGCTTGGACGAGAAGTATTTTCTGCTGAGTACATAATTCTTACTATTTCACATCGTAACTTTGATAATACCTGTTCCTATTGTCGAAGAAATACGTCCAAGCTAGCTGCTAAATACAAACATTTATATGTACATGGTAAAAATGTAATGCTTTTCGCCCAAAGAGCATGTCTAAAATGTTGACGGTTTTCCGGCCAGCACTGACAAATGATAGAGGTGCTAGATAATACAAAAAACATAAATACAAACCAATAAATGTTGACGATACAAACATACAATGACGTTGTTTTTTGTTTTTATTGAAATTGTATGTTTGTACTTTGTAACCCGTAATTAAGGAGCAAACAAATAAAAACTTAAAAGAGTATTTTCTAATAAAAATTATCTTTTCAACACCTTAATGAAATGCTGTAGTGAAACTTCAAAAAAATATCAAGTTAGTACTTATAACGATGTGATGAGTACTCCTTTCAGAAAATCACGTTATATTTTTCGATACCGTTCTTCATTCACGTCCTAAAACGAACTAAATCTTCTTTTTAAATCCAACAACCATCATGCGAGGTATTCAATGTTTGCTCTTTAATTCTAAATATCAGTATTGATAAATAAATGAACCAGCGTTTGGTCTGATTAATAGCACAATACCAAACTACAACGTATTTCGGAATGAAATAGAGTAAGATTTAAATTCTGATGGATAAAAATAGATTTATTTGATCTTTGGAGACTACAACTTCATCACAACGTCTCAGAATAATAGTTTTAACATCGATTGAATTACTGCTAGGAACGGTTTAGAAATATTGTGGTTAGGGCTATTATATAACGGAAAATTGATGAAAGACGAGAGAATGATAAATACTCTGCATTCTTCTGCTATATGTAATTCCTTTGGTTTATTATTTTTAATTGTCGTAATGGAAGTGTATTTTTTTTTTATATTTAATCCATGACATTTGTTATCGTGAATTCAATATATTGATAACAATTTTGTTTATTTGTAGGGAAGCACATTTTTTAATACTTCCATGTTGAAGTCCTATGATGAATGTTGTAAATTGCAATAGCTATGTGATCGTCAACTTATTAAAGAAATTATTTAACCAATATCCTTACGTTTCCTTGACGCACCTGGCGAGCCACATAGATTTCCCATTATCGCCTCCACTCCGTCATTTTCTTTGCCAGTCTAACATTTCAAACGAGTCGCTATGGCGTTTACTGTTTATTTGTTCCACTTTAAAATGTGTGGCAAAATTAACGATCCTTTACAGACAGTGTGAGGTTCCCTTATAGGTTCTTTACAGACAGGTATCCGAGGTGATGGTAATATGATGAATGAAGCTTCAGTTCGAAAATGGTACATGATGAAGAACGGCCGAGCAGACCTTCTGTTTTGACTGACGAAATCAAATTAAGAATTGAGGAAGAATTCAACTGGATAGACGTTTCATTATAGATGGACTAAATTCGTTCCTTCCTTAAATTTCCGAACAGTGATTACCATCTTTGTCCAAAATTGAAAGATGTTTTGGACGGAAACCACTATGGAAGTGACAACAAACAGAAATACGGCATTAGTGACTGATTCAACAACTTGGCGGCAACTGTATATGCAGAAGACATAAAGAAAGCTGACAAAACGATACGACAGACGTTTAGAATTAGACGGAGACTACGTAGAAAAAAAGCTAAATTATCGTATGTGTTGTAAATTAAGCTTACAATTAAAATTCACCAGATTATTCCAAACACCAACACAGAACTATAGTGTCCAGTAAGTTGTAAGGAAATGTAAAGGAAAGAATAGTACATACGTTTTAAAGTCATAAACATGTATGCATCACACTTTTTATTTGTTTTTGTATTTAACTAAGCACCAAAGTGAACATTCTCCTAGTGTCACAGATACAGCATTAAATATCCAGGAATGATCGAAGTGAAAATTATTTACACTTGAAAAAACACAGGAAAAATCTACAGTCCATATAGTTTAAAATGGGGGATATAAAGCGAGAATTGTATAAGTAAATTATTACAGAAAATTAATTATTCGAAGTTCTAAATATCACGCGTTCAAAAAACCTGCTGGAAGAAATCCTGAATTTATTTCTCTCCCTCTATTTACGAAGATCCGAAATGTTTGAAGTGTTATCGTTTACCAAGTAGATACAATGAAGGTTATCTTCTTGACAACTAATTTGAATATACGTTGTTAACAATATTTATAATTCACTAATTAAAAAATAGATATACCTTTTTGAAATTTTAATATTGTACTCTGTACCTAGAACGCTTCATTTTCAAGTTGATTATAAAATTCAATAGGACCGACAGTGTATTTGCCATTTGTTTCAAAACTTTTGAATAACTCCTGATACAATAATTCAGGAATTAATTCCAGGTGTCAATCCTTTCTTTAACTTTGGTACTACTACGAAGCGTTTGCTTCTATTCAACACAATGCACAACCATATAACATTTTCTTTTCCTTTCATCTTTGGGAAGTGTTAAGCCAAACTTCCTTAACGTTCTTGCGACTGGCATTACAAAACCAGTTCTGACTTGTCAAAGTTATTATTGTACTTACTTCTTTTACGAAGGGGTGTTCAAGCATCTGACTTGATTTGATTTGATTTTCTAAGAATATTTTTCAAGTAAGCTAATTTCCTTTTGCTGATATGTAAGGCATTTCTTTAAAACTACACTCACCATTATGTAACAGCCTAGTTGCTGTTCCATTTTTATATTTATTTTCTCCCCTTTTATTTTTCTTAGTCTCCGTTTGGTTTCCTTTCTGTGTGTTCTCCTTAGCTCATTCTCTTTGGTTGGTTTTAGACTCTTTGAGCGTGTTTCGTTTGGATTTTGTTTTGGATTTTTAATCGTTATCCATCCAGGTTTTCGTTAGTCACGCAGCAATGACTTGGATCTAACGCTTGTCCTTGATTGGCCCCTTTGTCAATGCTTCGTGACTTGTTTTTTGCTGATTGGTGTGAATCAGCCTTCTTATCCGTTTGCTGGGAGAACTTCTCTCCCACGCCATGTTAGTTCAGTTCCAATTTTTAAAACGAGACGAATAGATGCATGGGCTTTCCGTCTTCTGTACTTCCTAAGCCCTGTCTACGATTGGTAATTATAAACACTAAATTTAGCATAATTTTCGATTTCGGCTGATTTCGTCTATTCCGATGCAATATATTAAATCGTATTAAGAAGAATTAGAACCGATATAAGTGCTACCAGGACTTTTAAACATCATTATTTCGAAATTTTCACCGTATTAAATTAATATTTTTGTTTTGAGGTTATATATCAATATGTACAATATGTTCTAAATTTCAGTATGGGGCCGCTATTAACCGAATTCTTATATTACAAGTATCGGTTCGTTGGATTTTAATAATCATATGCAAATTTCTCGTCTCCAGTTTTCCAAACCTATTCGAAATTCCCGGTTAGCCATGTTTGACAGCTACCGCATATTTTCCTTACTTGATCAAATTAGCAACATATCTGCTCGACTATTTTTGCGTACCGTTTTGATGCTAATAGTAAATTTTAATTTATTCGACATGGTTCGATAATTTTGGTTTCAACTCCAGCCACTATTCTCCGATAAAAAAGTCATATTTTATAACAATATTTTGTATTTTCAAGATTTATTCAGAACGTCTTTTGTATAAGGTAGTAATCATCTGTAATGACGTCACACCATTAATAACGTTAAAGTGATTCTTTCTTTACCATGTATTTTGGACTAGAACTTCTTTCGTGTAAGTAATACTGTGCTAAAACTTTTCGAAATTATACAGCAATAATTCGGGAATAATTTGTGAAAATAACGACGAAATTTATTAATTATTATAGAAATTATGGACATTTATGTGTGACTACGTAACTTTCACTTCTGCTTAATTCAATGTATACCAGCGATTCAAATTTGTTTGTTTTTACAACTCAACTGTAATTCTGTTCCGATTCTCATGATATTATCATAGTCGAAAGCGTGAAATATGTACATTCAGAGTAATAAATTGAAATTCTGACATTTTTATATTTCTTCGAACAATCTTGAGTTTATGTTCAGTGAACGTAGTATAGAAGGCTCTCAGTTAACCAGGTACGATCTACGGCATTAGTTGATAATCCTCTTACAGTGTTTAGTAATATTTATAATGTGCAGTGAGTTATTTAATGTTTGTCTTGATATTCATTGGAAATTAGTTACAAATCGTTACGTGAAGTTGACAGCAATTCATACTCATTATTTCTGTGTTTCGGTAAACCTAACGTATTGAGTGATGTGATTTTAATTAGATTAGATCGGTTCATAAATCCGTAGACCAGTGGTAGGATTCTTTCGCCAGCTGAGAAGTGATAACTTGGGAAAGGAACTATATATTGAATTTCTGGTTATTTCTGCGTTGACATATGAAGTGACTCCAGCATGTGATTTGTGTGAATAAATATTATTTGCGTTTTGCGTTATGACACTACGTTTGGATTGAGTTGCGACCGTCATTCGTTGTGTTCGTTCGTCTTTATTTCAGGAATTGCGATTCCAGACTACAGGTGTGGGCCCTACTAAGGTAAAGGTAAGACATGGTCTTTTGCCACCCTGTAGACTTCGAAGTGAGTAAAGACACCGTATGAGTCACATATGAGTCGTTATGCGTATCATCGTTTGAGATTATTTCCCAAGTAAAGATTTGCGTTTTTCATTCTTAATCTGTCGCTAATCTAAACCAGCTGGTACTTCGGAGTATGAACTGACGATCTAATTAAAAGATTGGAGGTGTCGCCTTACCGGTATTTCCTCCCTCGATCTAAATT
>JAGDQP010065154.1:0-11460 GCA_022664845.1 Lepisma saccharinum | reverse complement strand
ATAATGGCATCAGTCACGAACTTAACAAATGATTTATACGGGCGGAAGAAATAGACATCCAGTGGCTGAATGAGTCCTGTGCATCCTGGTGGAATCAAATGCCATTCAAATTCACTAATGTTTTCTGGAATTGTTGATTTGATTAACACTTCATCCGTATTGGCTGACCACGAATCAAGAAGTAGATGCATGGGTTCTTCGTATAAAGTAGACACTCTTGGCCAGAATACACTGGTCAGCATTATCTTCTTATCTTCTTTTTTCATGTTAGCAGAGCCAGAAGCATAAGACATAATATTTGATGGATCAGCTGGTTTGCTTTGAGGAAATTTCCGGCTGGATTCTGCACAAAGCATGTACATCGGTGAATGTAGATCTCCGTCCATTGAGATTACAGGCATTATCATGTATGAGTGCGTCGTTGCCGACGTAGATCCTACAGTTGCATATACTCGTTTAATGCCCATTGGTCGAAGTGTTCGTCCTGAATGTATTTCTTTCTCGAAACGACTTTGATCTGTGTTCAGGATCTGTTTGGGAACCAAATGTCGTTCGATGAACAAGGATTTCATTTTTCTGACGAATTCATCTGATTTCCGCTGTATATCCTCCTCTTTTGTGGCATAGGTCTTTGACACTTTATGAGTAATTGATCGCGAGACGATCCTGTTCCTTTTCTTAAACTTGTAAATCCATGAATCTGATGCCTTGAAATTCAGTTTATCATCTGGATCAACCTAGCGTTTGATTTGCAATGCCCACTGTCTGATTGTTCTGTCGTGAATTATGGCATTGCGTGCAGACATTTCTTTGAAGTACCCTAAACACTCTGGTGTTTATAGTACTCATCTTCACGCGCGACGTCATCTTTTCTCGCGATCGTTCATTGTTCTGCAGCACGCCAATCGATTTGATCTTTGAAAACTTGAATCGAACAGATGCCAGAGACCTTCTCTTTCCTCCCACTGTGCTTGTCCAGTACTGGAATGCCCGTTCTTTGTATTCTTCTGACAGTTCGCTGACTCCTTTCTTCTTTCTTTCCGGTGACGGAACATACGATGAGCTACTGCCTTGAGATGACGGTGTTTCATCTTCATCCGACACTTCCGGCACATGTTGCGTTGATTTTTCTTGCGATGTCATGTCGATATCCTCATCACCATATTCACGATCAGTTGAGTCAACATCCAGATCTGAAGCGTCCTCATATGTCAGAGATTCATACCGCTCAACGATCACTCGTTCATCCAATAACTTTTCACATATCTAGTCGAACATTTCCCGATCTGCAATGGATGGTGCGTCATCAGATAGGCCAATTTTCTGAACCAGCAGGTGAATGACCACTTTCGGATTCATCCTGAAACGATAAATAAAAGTAAACATTAGAATCCCTATAAAAATGAACAACAGGTTTATCAGCACTCCCCAAGAATTGTAATATTTCATCCCATAAATATTTTTATAGACATAGAAAAGGAAAGGTGAACTTATAAAGGTTTGTATCAGGTAAACTTCTCATTTGCCACTTTTTCACCTCAAGCCTGTACGAATGTGGATAATACACTCAAAAAATGGTATCCAGACATGTAACACATATAGGCCAGAATGGTATTTTTCAGGGTCATGTTCCGTTTTTACGTTTTCAAATCCAAGTGGTTCAGTTCAGGTAGCTAAGCATCACACACGCAGCAATTAAATTTCGTGAGGGAGTGTCTGTCAAAGCATTGCATACGTTTCCAACTACCATAGTCATCATTAATTGTGTCACCACAGAAACTTCCATTTCAATTATGATCACTGTTGGTGGGTGAAATGCAATGATTTGCTTACTTTGCTAATAATTCTTTCGTTTCTTTCGGTTTCCTCTGTTTGTACAATGCCCAAATACTTTTCAATCTTCCAAGCTTTGATGTTGGAAAGAAAATATATTATTTCACGTAGTTTCGTACACCACATACAATTAAAAAGAAACATTGAAACGCAGGTGGTAAAAGCATACAAAACTTTTAAACAGAAAGAACGACATGGGAGGGTCCTAATGCTGTCTTTGTTTATTTCTCGTGACCAAGGGTTTTTAAAACATAAAGACCATTATACGTGAAATCATCATGAGTTGTATACGTTCGAATGATGAAAACAGTTTTCGGACTTTTTTTCTGGCTAGATTGCCAATTTTGTCCACTGTGCTATCCCCTTTCTCCTCTTTCCTTCGAGTAGGAAGTATTGTAGGTATTTTCGTTTTGTCATCCCGAAGGAAATGGTTTCGAATGTCTTTCGATAGGCGCGACATTTGTTGATAAATATGAGAAGATATCTTAACTTCCACTATTATGTCTACACGGCAATTGGTACTGTAAAGATAGGAAAAAAATGTAACATTTATTCCCCTTTGTAAGAATTACAGGATGCACACACAAAAAAAAATAATGTGTGATTCCAAAAATATATTAAGTTGGAATATTGCGTGCTGTCCGCCAGAATTTTTCATTTGAGTGAATGTGAAACCAAAATTCGGTGAGTGTGTATTTAGTTTTTCAGGATTTCTTTGCTCTATTTAATGTAAATTATCTAATGCTTCTGTAAAGTTGGAAAGGTGGCATCTCCCTATACGCTAAAGACGTCTGCTACTGAGAATTGCGGGGGCCGCCATATTGGGTTTTAACAAACTGTTGCCTAGGATACCTGCCATTTGATCTCTGTAGGATTTTGAGAGAGGTTTGAAAAGTAGGTTTGTGCTCTGTAATTAAAAACATCTTAATTGATATTTGTTATTATTTACTTACTTCAAAGTTCAGTTGATAATAAGAGTATAAAATATTTACGGATCTAATGATACATTAGAAGCAATATCGTATTTAATCCGACAACCCACCTGTTGCATTATAGCAATGGCGTTATCATATTACGCGTTTGTAAATTTCTTGCAAAGATGAAAGCATTATTGTCAAAGTCACCGTATATTGGAGCATTATCATCACTAAGGTCGTGGGATGCACGTGACCCTCATGTAATTTGTGAAGCCCGCGATAAGATAAAAACTACAGTATGTAATCAAATTTACTTTAAAAGCTTATAATTACAATCAAGTATTTGAACTCAAATATATTTATGGCCTTCAAGCACCTAAGACTCAGGTAAAAGGATACAGGAAGGAGTTGGCCAGGGCCTAAACTGAAGGTACCATTCCGGCAATTATCTGGTGTGGCGGAGGACAAACCATGGAAACAATCTCAGTCAGGATAGTTGGCCGCTGGCATCACAATCAAATATTCTGCAAATATATTGTTATTCCAATAGTAAAATGATTTTACAAAGATAGTAATTAAATACATCTATTGCCTTGAAAAACTGCCTAGTTTATTTTTATTCAAGTTCTGTCTAAAAGTGTGCGGCCCATCATCATCATATAATGGTCTTCATCAAGGAAGAAGTTGACCACGCCTGATACGAGTCTTCCTAATTTGAGAATAGAAAAGTAATTTCAAATCAACCATAGTTTTCTTTCGGTAACATAATTATCGGCTCCGGGTTTCCGAGAAGCTTGAAGTATTATTAGCCATTGCAAATGCTAATATTGTGTCACATGTATTCAAATATACAGCTTTATCGTAACTAAGATTGTTACATGGCCGCAGAATTCAGTATAGTTCATTTCAACACATGAAATCTGTCCTCGTAGTTATTTTCTAGATTCCATACAAAGTAGTTATGCACCCCCCCCCCTTTTTTGGTAGGTAAACATACAATAAATCTATTTTAACACTGGAGCTTTTGTACCGAGCCGCCGTAGCTGTGGTAGAGCGTTCGCGTAACATTCGGGAGGTCCTGGATTCGATCCCAGCGGCCGACCATGGGTTTTCCTCAGTTTCGCCAGGCAAATGCCGGGATGGTACCCTCCACATAGGCCCTGGCCGACACCTTCCCAAATCATTCCCCCCGCTATCCCAACCTGAGCCTTAGATACCTAAAAGCCATAAATAAAATAAAATTCAACTAGAGCTTTTGTCTGATATTAGCAGTTCCATTAGAATTTTGAGAATTATCCATTACAGTCTTTATCTGTTATTTATTGCGACAGATGAAAAATTACATAATTCATGTTCTAAATGGGCAAAGTATCTACCACTTGCGTGAATATGGACTGAGAATCTGTTGTAAAAAATATAAACAATTATTGAAAATGAGTTAGTAAAACGTTAATTAGACATACATGTAGAATTGATATGAACTATAAATGCTACGATGCCGTCCAGTTGATCCTAAAGAGACTGTCAACAACAAACAATTGTTCCATGCGCCCTTGAATGCAATTAATATATTAAAACATAAATATACACAAAGTCATTTAATGTTATTATAAACTATAATTTTTAAATGTGAACAAGGAGTTAGTTTCTGAAGCAAAATAGAATTGTCAAATCTAAAACAAAATGGATTGAAAATTGACAGCACATCTTCGTCCATAACATTAATGTCTTCTTTTCTTTGGAAATCTAAAGGATTTACAAGTTCTGCATAAAGCATAGTATCTGCAGTCAAACGCAAAACATTTAGTCATATTATAAGGTATAATATAACTATTAAATGTTATAAATATGTTAAGAAAACTGTTTTCACTTTTTCATCCGTACCAAACTCATGCGCTACTCTGTGTATATAAAGCCAGCCGATCTGGTTGCTACGATACCGCGCGGCAATGACGTCGACTTCAACAGCGTATTGGGGTGCTGGCGAAATAGCTGGAACGTCCTTTCACATGTAAAAAGCAATCCATCCCTATGTGTTGCGTTTTAAATAAAGCTGATGTTACGATATTCTCACTTATATTAAAGTGACTTTATATTTCGTAAGAATTATGTACAAAGGGACAAATTATATTTCAACATTTTCGTATTACCGAGAAAGAAAATCAAATAACAATGGTGCGCTGTGTGTTATAAACTGTGTACAAGGGTGCCTCTCTACTTTGTATTTATCTCGCGAAAATTGAAATATCACGCTAGCATTAATACCACATAAAGATAAGAGCGTTCTTGGAAAAACTATACTTTATCCGCAGCTTCGGCCAGATATTGAGTATATACGCTCTACATCACTTATTTCTTTACCAATGCGTGTCGCAGACACATCTATAAATATCCAGCGACGACCAGCAATCCATAAAGTATTAAGAAAAGTTATGTCATTATCATTTCGTTAAATACGCACTCGAGTTGATCAACATACAATAAACACATGCGGAGGAATACTTATGGCGACACTTCACGTCAGTCTTTGATTTGTTATAAATTACGAAAGAGGGATCCTAAAGCTAGTGGTTGCTGTTAAGTTTCAACATACTACCTGAATGGGTAGAAATACAAAGATTTTGTCCCTGCGTAGGAGAATATTCAGAATCAACAACCGTTGATAAAATACTCACGCACCAAGGAAGTTCCTCAGCTTCCCACCATCAAACCGAACACTGCTTTGTGTTATGAATGAAGGTCCACAAGAAAATACGGACAGTATCTCGAGAGAGCGAAGGGGATTAGTTAAAGTCAAGTTAGATATTTTTAATAGATGCGATGTACATGGTGTTTAAAAGACACTGCATGGGCTTGCCCCTAATGCACAAGATGCTAAATGGTCTTTGGTTTCTCTCTCGTCTTTTCAATTTTATTTCACCCTACCATAACTCGAAACATCGTTACATTTTGCATTTTCATTCTTCTACACATGTTGGAAATGTTATATTTCTCCTGTAAATTTTACATGTATTGCGGGCAAAAATTAAAGCAAATCAATTTATTTTCTGTGATAATACAACCTTCAGGTATGTCTTGAATTTTCTTCAAGCCGAATTTGCATATAATTTCCGTGATATCACTTAAAGTTTGAAACATTACTTTGGTTGCGGCTGATACTATGAATGTGTTGAGTGCAGCTCGTTAGTTATTCCCATTACTGTCCTTACAATTCCCCTATGATTATATATACTGCTAATAATCATTTAATAAATACTTCTTATACTCTACATCGTGTTATTGATTGTCATAATATTCAAATATATTGTATAGTAAAACACTCAAAGTTTGGGGGATGTACATAACTGCATTCTAACTTTACGTTTTCTATACACCTACATATCAGGCGCTTATTATACGTAAGGACTTGAGAAAGTATATAAGGGTGAACAATCTGACGAGTTCCTTTAAACCCGCTTTGAGATGATAATGGAAAAATCTGCAATGCAATGATGCCAATGCAATAATCAAGGTACGGTACCTAGTCATTGCCAGGTGAACGTGAAGTGCTAATAGAATCGATATTCTGCAGTCAGTGATAGAAACATAGATTCTGTCAGACCCCCCACCAAAATGTAACCCCCGAATTGTCAAGTACACAGCCCCAACTTAATTTTTATTGGAAGTGTGTGGCATAATGTAGATTAAAACTCTATATAAAATCTGGAACAATTCAACTTACTTCTCTTCAGTTTTTGTTTTACTTCCCCAAACCAAACATTCTGACAGAATCCCTGGACAGTAACGCTTCATGACTTCTGATTTAGATGTGTGAAATATATAAGCTGCAGTAAAATTAAATCGAATAGTGTAGGTGAAATGCAAATTTTATAAAAACACTAGATGCATTTATTTCACAATTTCAGTCGCTAGACAAAAAGGAAATGAATGCAATTTATTGCTTTCATTAAAGTACTGTCCAATATTTATTATGTTAAATGTACTTCAGATGGTAACATTTTTCACTAAGGTTGTTTTGTGAAACAGGTGGTAGCACGCCTCTGCCATTTCTCGCTGAGTCTTCTGGGTAAAAAAAATGGACGAACTTCCGGAAAGGCATCTTCAATGGAACCACCTTCATGAAAGGTGCTATAAAAGGACCTTCGCGAATCTTCCTTTAGGTTTCGAACGACATTCAGTATGGCAGCAACGAAGGAAAAGGTGGTGATTTCGGTTGCCCCTAATGTCTTCTTGCATTTACTAGTTTTCTGCTTTTCCAAGGAAGCCATAATTATTTCTTAATTATGGGTTATCCGTTATAACAGTAGCACTTCCTTGTTTTCTAAATCGAGTGCTGACGTTTTCCTTTATGACAGGAACTGCTGAAATATGAAAAGAACAATAGGTTTGAAAATCCAAGTACTGTGTTTTAAGAGAAGGAAACTCTTAAAATGAAGATGAAGATAGGCAAGGTAGCCCATATTTAGACCATTCATGGGGGGTTCTTCGTGACGCAACAGAAGTCAATACGCAAAATTATTTATTGTTTGTTTTATACTGGCTACGAGTGCTGTCTCCGAGTAAGGAATACAACTTACCTTATAAAACCTTTCATACTTGGTTTTATTGTGTTTAAAAGGCTGAAATAGAAATGCCTGATAAAACTTTCCCACTGTTGAAAACAGGCACAACATACAAATAAATCTACCACATCCAACTCTTTCTCGCTAACTGAATTCCACCATCTTCTTCGTCCTTGGGGAACTGTTTCATACTTTTGTCACCAGTCAGCAGTACTACACAAGCATATACAAGTCTAAAACGTCTACTAGCCCGTATTTGGACCATAGCCCATATTCTCCTCTGCTACACAATGACAGCTAACCTCTATAGGAAAGTTTCAATCCAGAAGCGCAAATAATCCACAAGTTATAGTGAGCTTAAAAATGTTCAATACATGGAAGTAAATGGGAGAGTTAGAATTTTAAATGCGTTCTACGAGAAATCGCCTTTCTTGGACATGCCCCTTCTTTCCCTGCACTATTCATATGCATGAAGAAAACATCAAGATTAGTATAGGGCGAAATAAACGTGAACATCCTGACTGCATTTTTATTAATGTTTGAGCTTAGGTGAAAGCAGACTGTGATTTAATATATATTATCTTCAAAATGTCCATGTAATGTTATGAACTTTATATAATTTCCAAACTGTAACCGCATAGGCTACATTTTTCCATGCAACTAAAAATTAAACATTCCTTGGTGCTACGAAACAACGCCCATTGGAAAGTGCAGGTACAGATATTAAAACAAAATATTGTAAGCTATTCTAACAATTATGAGAAATGAGTGTTTAAAGATCAAGATCAGGAAGCAAAATATGCACATACTCGTAATATAACAGCTTTGAGCAGGTAACTTCTTCGATAACTATTGCAGCACCTTCCACGGAGGAGTTTTGGGTTCGATCGCTGTCGTGTATCAGTTCTCAAAACATTTTTAATCACTCGTGGATATTTAATAATATTTTTCATAAAAATTTAACTTACCTCATGGGAGATAATAATCTGGCATTAAGATAAGATTAATTTTAGATCCATTTTTGCAGTTATCCAAAAATGATTAATTTTGGATTAACATTGTTCTAAGTCTCACCGATTTAATTAGTGTCGTGAAGATTCTCCCTGCATTCATCAGAGTCTTTGGTGGCCGCACTTGAGAAATGCTGTACTAGAGCACGTTTATTTACAAGTCATCTGGGCTACAAGGTATAGTTTCTCATGGCAAACACAACCCTCCGAGAGTAGGATTAGGAATGAGATGAGAATATGCTTATCAGTAACCCCATCTGTTGTTTCCTCGCAAATTAACGGTGAGTATATACTTATTTTGAGTAACTGAGAAATAAAATTTGTTTATTTAATTAGTTATTCACGTGACGTGGTATCGGCCTCTTGGTCCATTTTTCAACCAATCCCCATCTTTAGAAATAAAATTGAATTGAAATGGCATATATCAGAATAGAAATACTACATTACATCATTACAAGATTAGGGGAATATAGTGTCATTTTGTGTGCTGTAAGAATACAAGAAGGCAATTTGGCAAATGAAGATGCGTACTGCATATGTCACATTGAGCATTATAAACAAAAATTAGTAACGAGTTGGTGATGTTAATCTTAAGACCTGTCTCTGGGTCAAACCTATATAACTTTTTCTATAGAGCCCTTGCTTTGTTATAAGTTTGACCAAGTGACCAAAATACCTGCCGGCCGGGTGGCAGAGCGGTTTGCGCCGGTGGGCCATCCGCTGGAAGGTACCGGGTTCGAATCCTGGCAGGGGCATATGTGTGGATTTTAACAGCTAAAGGCGAATCCTGACGGGCCGAAGTCCAAAGTTACTAGACTAGCCCATATAAAAATAAAGTTTACCAATTTTTTTCCAAAATACCTAATATGTATGAACTTATTGTAGAAATTTAACTGCTGCTCTGGCTAAAACGTACAATGAAAACCACACAAGACAGAAATGGAAAGTAATTTTTGTTTGTATAGAAGTTACAATGCCAACCTACAATAATTAATCTTTTCGGACAAATTTCTGTTTAAAAAAAAAAGCACAAAGTGAAGTTTCTAATCCATAGAAAAACTTGTTGATCTCAATGTTATTCATGTCACCGTACCCTTTGCATTGGTTGTGTCAGTAGCTATCACGAGTGAAAAAAATATTTGACGTTTCTGAATAAAAAATACATTTATAAACAATTTTTAATCAAGTTCGTTTGGGTAGCAACACTAAGAGAATTTGTTGAAGTAATGGTTCATCGCCGGCAAATGCAGTCAAGATCAATCGAAATGACCCCTTTTGCAGGGAATGTGTCTTTTCATGTCCCATTATCTTCCTCCCTTGCTCAATCTTGTTAGGTGAGTTCCCTGCCTGCAGGTTCACAATCACTGATGGAGAAAAGCAGTGTTGCACACCTCGAGCTTCCATGCGTGTTTGATTAAGAAATAATATTTATACATATGAAAGAAATAAGTTTTTGATGTTTGACGTTCAAACGGATAATAGGTTTTGTGGTGTTTTTCGCATAACCCGCTAGTTTTCATAGTTCTTTACTGCTGCTGTCATTGGACGTGTACGGACATACTGCTAGACCTATGCTCCGTAGGTCAGCGACTACAGGCGTGGATTTTGGATCCCAGCTGGGGAAGGTTCGAGCCCTGAATGCTAGCCGTACTAAATGGGGTTTTCTAGGGTTTCACCTCAGTGTCACCAGAAGCGTTAGTTAGGTATCTGGCGCTCCCCTGCGTCAAATAGAGTGATCGATGAATGCCACTATATCTTAGGCCATAGTTCCCTATGTGCCCCATAACTTTAAGTTAGATAAATAAAAAATATGCTGATAGGTTACGAATATTTAGATTAAACAAGTAAGAAAACGAGCGATGGCTTTTAGTGACGCGTGTGCACCCAGTAGTAAAATAGCACTGGAACAGAAACTCCGCTTATAGTGCTGTTACAGCCCATACAATTCATTTTATCTTATCATTATCCGCGCTTATAGTTTCCCAGATTTTCCTAGGGACCATTCCATTCAACCGTCAGAATAGTACCAGCAGTAAAGATCAGAATCGCTACTTGCCCCTTTTTCCTGTGAAGCATACAATGTAAATATTTCTAATTTAGTGACAGGACAGCTGAAGCACATAGACATAAAGTTTCAATAAATGCTGTTGTAAAAATGTAAAAGAAATAAAATATCAATAAAGGTTATTGAGGATTGTTCTTGTAACAAAAATGCTCTATTGAAACTTTACCAATTCTGGTCTTTACAATGCCTTAAGGTTACAAACCGTCACCTCTGAGAAGTGACGTCCTTCGGTTTTTATTCTTCCATGGAAAAGAATGGGGAAGGTAGCGGCCAAGGCCTCTTGAAGGTACCATCAGGACATTCGCCTGATACAACTGAGGAGAAACCTTTCAGAATAACTGGAGGGAGCAGAAGCCAAACGTATCCTTTCCACTGCTTATCAGAAGTCAGTTATCATAACCACTAGATCATGGGGGGGGGGCTGTATGAATGGTACGAATAGTAACTGAAAGATGTTCTGTGGCTTTAGCTATTAATTTATAGAGCACCTCGTGTGTGTCTAATGTATATAACCATAGCAAATAACCATAGCAACATTAATATGGTGTGTCATATATCACAATCTACTGATGTTACATTAAACATCTACAAGGAACTTTCGTATAATGTGAAGAATTGTGTAGATGTTTTCGTGGAACACTCGGCAGAATTCCTGCTCTGTGACGTTATCCCTTCGAGCAGTTTGTTCTTTTGTAATACTATTGGTAAGGAGAATTGCTACTGTAGGATTGCGAGACTTCCATATTTTCCGGGGCAGTTACGTATTTGGAGGTTGCTCGGGACGCCCTTTGTTCAAGTGTTTCGAAGTTACAGAATTAAGCAAGCAGCAAGGAAGGAAAACAGTTCAAATATATCTACCGAGAGAGAGAAAAAAAACGAAATCACGGTTTCTGATTACTCTAATTGCTTCACAACTATGGTTAGTAGATATAAAATAACGATTGACGCTCACCGAAATATGGATCAAAATACCATTTACGAGTTTTTCTCGTACTATGATAGGCCGGATGGTTACTGATCCACACCTTCCTGAAACCGGTCTTCCCAAGTATTTTACCATTTACTGCTTATTT
>JAGDQP010065153.1:1183-11460 GCA_022664845.1 Lepisma saccharinum | reverse complement strand
TATACTTTCATATCGTATAGATCTCAATAGGTATATTTTTCTTCGAAATCTACCTAAAATGGACAGACAATAAGCTATAAACCATATCTGTCCGCAAGTGTTTGTCAATATTACTGTTTTAGAAATGCCAGTTTGATAGGTGCAGAAAGCAAATAGACCTAATGGTTTTCTTCATGAATACGTGTATGGTGACTTCGAGACTCCAGTTAAACCGAAACTTGCTGGAGAAAAATTAGCAGAAGCTGTTGCTTCTTTCGTTACTGAGAATCTTGATTTGGATCCAATAAGTGTCGGTATTGCTACTGATAACTGCTTCACTACAGTTTCCAATTTGCGTGGTGCTGTGTCAATTCTTCGAAAAAGTGTGTTCTAAAATTATATTCATTGTCCGTGCTTCAATCAAAGTTTTAATTTAACTCTTAGTGCTTCATACAAAGTGGATTCAGTACGAAATTCTGTGGAAGTAGTGAAATAAATTGTAGCTTTCTTCCATCACTCTGCTAAACATACTTATATACTGAAAAAGGAATGTGAGCAAAAACTGAAGTCTTTATCTGAGACGCGTTGGATCGATCGATGCAACACTGTTTCGCAATTTCTTACCATGTATGAAGACGTACACAATGCGCTTTTATTGATTTCTTCCTGGAACGATACTTCAGGATCAAAGACATTCAACTTCTTAAATTCCATGCAATCATCAGAATTTGTCATTGAACTTTTGTCCCTTGTAGAAGTATCTTCCTTGTTTTCTCCTGTGGCCACTGACACACACCTTGTCAAAAACACACCTTGACCTTGAAAAGCACAAAAACACACCTTGACCATTCCCGAAGCAGGAACGCTGTTCGAATGTGTACGCGATGTATTAACTCGTAAGCGCGAAAATGCAGAAATGGAATTCGGTATTTTTTTTTTCAAGAAGCGACAGAAATGGTGCGAACAATTGATTCAACCATAGAAATCTCAGTGAAGCGTCAGTGTTCAAGACAAATCATCCGAAGCAACGTGCCAGCCGACTCTCCCGAGGAGTACTACAGACGTTCTGTGTATTTTCTACAGTCCTGTGCTTGATAACATCCTGACAGATATAAATTGTAGATTCTCGAAATAAAACTTAAAATGCGTTAGCTTATTAACGTTACTTCCAGAGAACATTCAGTTTCATCAGGGAATAAGTACGGAGAGGCAAAAGGAAATATTTGAAATTTTGTCACCTTTCACGAACAAATCCACGAGGAAGTTTGAATTTTGGCGTCGTTTGGCCATGCTAGAGAAGTAGGGAAATAAATAACTCTTTGGACGCGCTCCTCATTTGTGACTCTAAACAATATCATGTTATTCATCTTGCCCTTCACGTTCTCAATACTTTAGCTGTGATTATTGCCACGGCAGAGATAACTTTCTCTACGCCTCCTTTGTTGAAAACCTGGACTCGAAGTCGGATGAGTCAAGATCGATTGGCTGGCCTAGCTCTCCTTATGTCCATCGTGAAATCAATATCGATGTTGAGAAACTAGTAGATAAATTCGCTGCTTTGCGACAACTTAAGCTGGAATTTGTTTTGTAAAGTGTCGTTTGACGGGAACTGATTCTTTTGTGCGTTTCCTTTGTTTATTCAACACTGTTTATTTTGTGTTTACAATAACTAAATCTGACGTACGAAGCAATCAAGCATTAGTAATTACATATACTTATATTTGTGAATCAAGCGTTTTTCTATTGCATTTGTTAAAATATTAAGTTATTCCAAAAACTGTAAATCACATACAGTAGGTTAGTCGTGCATTTTACATGCAAGTGCAATTGAAAATAGCAAGGAAAAGAAGGAAGTAGTAAAATCTAGTGTACGAATAGGAATTAAAAGGTCTTGATTAAAAAGGAATTCGCATTCTTCTTTTTCTACTACTATTACTACTTATTATTATTATTATTTGTGATCCATCAGAATCAATTTTTAAATAAGTTAACTCTACAGAAGAGCTGCGTTTCTTTTTCTAATGATGTTGACCTTTTTTTTGCAATACACTCTTACCTTGTTTTGAGCTCGAACGACCGCCCCTCCCCATATTCAGCCTGGATCCGCCCCTGACTATCCCTCTCCCAGATCCCAGAAAGGGCACGATTGTATCCGAAAGGCTCAGGAAAATAAGAAATGACTGCTACACGGAACGCATATATTTTTTCATGGCCAAAAATACATAGCTGTATTAGGGAATACAGCGCACGCTGTTATCAAACTGTTGAAGCTATAAATATCAGTAGGAAATCCTTGAGCAGCAACTGCCCCTGTGGCATAGTGGAGAGCATATTAGACTAGTGTGGTAGTGAATACTGGTTCGAAACCCTGCCACTTTTAACTTTATTTTTTAAGAAACATTACATTTTCTTTCTTTCTGCTTTCGATTAACGCTCTACTTCAATGAAATTGGTTAGAGAAGTCAGGTTACAAATTATTTTTCCTTATACGCACTGGAAAATAGATTACAAAATTCACAGACGTAGGTTAGAAAGTCAGGTAAGTTTTTTTTATCATACGCGATGCAAATACTAAACATGACGTCATGATATACTTGTTTGTCTACAGTTGTGAATTATCGGGCGTCAGTGATTGGGCGAACGCTGGCGATATAACTGAGTTGCCAACCATTATTTGCAGTTGTAATTGATATTCTGTTGTAAAATACAACTGCCTTGTCGACTTGAGCCTTAGATGCCTAAAGGTCTTAAAATTAACTCAGAGTCAACAACTGCCTTCTTAAATCACCAAAATATTTGCATAAATTGTAAAGCAGTTTAGTTTTTGTTTAGGTGGAGAGCAGCATCTGGACCGAGATCTCCTGGAGATCTACCGATGCTGGTTCTCTAATCAACACATAATTGTATTTAAATATGTTTCTAATAAATTTTCATTTTTTTTTTCAACTATTATCTGCAGTTTGCCCAAAGTTAGCTCAGTTTTGGCGGGACAACCTACAGTTACCCAACCGTTTCTACCATAATATTCAGTTGGGACAACAGTTTGTGCTGATAGGCTGAGGAGCTTGCAGTTACCAGTAAGTAGCATAACCTAATTGTGGTACATAGCGCATTTGGAATCAGTTCTTCCCACAACAAAACGGTAAAGAGTAAGCTATGATCGAGTGTCAGTTTAATGTAAAAAGGAAATTTCTTGAAAGTTGAAACAAAATGTGAGGTTCGAGAGTCCTCGCAGTTTTCGCCCTCTCGCATCGCATTGAAACACTACTAGGCATTCTACATCACGAATGCGTATCTACCAGAAGGATAAGGAGTACTATCTTGAAGTTTTCCGTCGCGTACGTGATGAAATTCGTAGCAAGAAATCTGTGTGTGGGCTTCACAAAATTGAAATTGGCACCCGGTCCATTCCTCGCCCATGATGCAATATTTCCTGGCAAGGAACGGCATTCTTGTTCAGTCTGCAAGGCTTCTTGTGTCCTCTTGCTTTTCCCTAAGGGAAAATCGACACTGAAAGGTACCCGCTTCAACATCCGAGACATCATGCACATCACCACACCGGCGTTGAGTTGAGAGCATTTCCAAAAGAGGCGTTCCATGCACGATTCCAGCAATGGCAGGATCATTGGGTTAAGTGTGTGGAAGCTGAAGGGTCCTATTTCGAAGGTGATTAGGAATCAAAACACTCTAGGTACGTAGTTTTACTTTCCTGATCTATGGTCGGATACTTTTCAGACATACCTTGTGTCTGCTGAACGTGATTTTCACATTGTTCGTGAGGAACTTGGTATGAGAAAATTGTCTACGAAGTGGATAACTGCCCACACAGTTGATTGCCGATGAGAAACTTCAGGTGCGTACTGCAGAGCATTTTGTTTCATTTCCAAAGAGATTCCACAAACTTTGTGGGTCATGTGGTGACTTAGGATGAAACCTGGATCCACCGCTATGATTCGGGGGGGGGGGGGGGAAGCAGTTCCAATGGCGTCACCAGGATTCCCTAAGACACAAAAGTGCCGGCGATAAAAGTCCGCTTTTAAAGTGACAGCGACGGTGCGATGGCACGAATCTCATCTCGAGTAAGGTTCCACAATAAATGCCAAATATTACTGGTCTCCTAGATAAACTGCATATAACATACCCTACAATGACGCAATTGAACTATTCTCTCTCCTGGGCAACAATGGAGGGATTATTTATCACAGGGGCTGAGGAAAATGGAGTACATTCAGTAAATGCTCAGTAAAAGCAAACTTGTTTAAAACCTTAGAGTGAACAACTTGAAGAAAACCCTATTACTAAAGAAGATCCATTCCATCCATCAGGATCATCTGAACAATAAAGATATTTACAAATTACTTTCTACGTGTAAAAATATGCCCTAGTACTATGAATGTGCCGGTATCGATATCCGAAACCCGGATATTTCTGTAAATTCCTATCTACCTTCACTCACAATACAATTAATTTATAAACCTTGAAGCCAAGACTGTGTCATGTCCATAGAGTTAGAAATATAAATAGAGGGAACCTTAGGCGTTTTTGTTGGAGAGGGGAATGAAGCCAAGAGACGGAAGGGACGAGGCATTTCGGCCATCTTGTGTGGCACCATATTCATAGACCCTCTTTTCCGAGTATTGCCTCTCTGAGGTGCACTTATCCTCTATCGAAAAAGGCAATCCTCACAGCACTCGGTATAGAGGGACTCTAATGGGGCCACACAATATGGCTTCATGTTACATCATGCACGTTCTCTCTATTTTCTTCCTAACTCTATGGTCATGTGTTTGCTTCTCAATTCATCTAGCGCATTTTCATGTTCGTTATATCATTCTTGCGACAGGATCATCTGATATGTCTGCGCGAACACTCGCTTCTATTAATTAATTTCTAAAGACACTTGTTGAATTGATATTCATGGTTGATGACCGATGCAAGTCTTTCATAACGATAAGGCAGATTGAACAGACATTAGTAATCTCGTTACGTTAAATTTAATGTTCATAATTTTCAAATCTGAAATTCGGAAACTATATTTTCCAACCATATCTTCTCTTCGACTTTGTTCAGTCGAAAATGCTTTATTACTACACTCTTTCAACGAACTATAGTTTTAACGGACTAATTCATATTACAGTCCTGATTAAAGGCATTTTGTAGACTCCGCAATAAAAGAAACCAAAATTTAGAGCTTTTACATTTATTCACAACAAAACACTTCCATGGTGGCAAGCCTTATTGCACTATGGCACATTGACATGAACCCAGACATCTAATACGGTCACAATTACGTTTAAAATCCCGATTATACCCCATGAGGAATATTCGGCGGGCCTCCGGTGGCCCGCCTTTTTTCGTTGGTGGGCCACCGACGGCCCGCCGAATTTTCCTCATAGGGTATTCTTGGAAGCTTGTATAAATTTTGATTCTTGACATCAGATGAAACTAAAAAAATAATAAATATGAATTATCACATGGTCATTGCAGAAAGTTAATTTTCCTGGCCTTCATTTCGGCAAAATCATTAGTCATTATAGTCCCGATTTTCACATAATGCACGCTATTTATAATCTGTTGATAGTAGGACCAAATTAGATAATCTCTCTTGAGTCATTGTAGTCCTAAGATACTTAATTCTTCTTCAGTTTAATTTTGATAAAACTCGCTCCAGGGAAGCAATACTACTAGGAATTGTCAAAATTCTTAAAAGGGATACTTAAATTTGGAAATCCATCAATTATTTTACATAATTGATATTAAACACTCTACTATAATAGTGTTACATTTATCAGTGTTACGGGTGACCAGTCTCTTATAAATGTTTAGCCCGACACGTCAATATCTCCAGGATTACTTCACCTCGATAGAACTAGTTCCCATCCAGCCAACAATCCAAGAAGTCAGAATTTTACGCCTCTTCGCAATTACAAAATGGAAGGTATCTAAACGTGAAAAACTGATTGAGAAACCTAAAACTCAGACGGATGAATGAATGGGTTGGCAGACAGCGCCAGAAATAGTGGATAAAGATAAAAATGAATTGTATGGGCGGTAACAGCACTATGGCTTACGCCCGTCCCGATACGGGGGAAGCCCCGTATCTTTTTCACGTCTAAATATAGCTGTTAACTAAAATGATAAAAGCATATAAAAGCTGAAGAGGTAAGCACTTCAGAAAAATAAAATCGTAGTTAAAACTAAAGATGTATATTGTCTTTAGCATAAAAGGTAAAAACGTGAAGGCTGTAAATAGGCCTTCACAAAAATAAAATAATACTACATAAAACTTAACAGCTATGGGACATAATCATCTCAGAGAGACGGAGATAAACCTGCCTCACGGACATAACTAAAAACTTTCCGCGACATACCTGGTGTATCCCCTAACAATGACGCCATGTCATTGGGGATGTTATATCGTTGTCTGAGATGATGATATCCGGGACAATCTAAAAGCACGTGACGAATACTTAAAACCACATTGCAATTATTACAACGTGGTGGATCCAATCGTCGTAACAGATATCTGTGTGTTAGGCGACTGTGTCCTATACGTAGTCGACATAAAATAACTTCTTCCCGCCTACTATCTCGGCAAGATGATTTCCATGGAGCAACCTTAAGTTCTTTCAATTTATTAACAGCTACGTCATCCCATCGTCGCTGCCATTCATTGCGTGTAACTTGCTTATAATATATCATCATGTCCTGAAATAGGACATGCGGGATATCAATGTTAACTCCTAAAGAGGCCTCACGAGCAGCTTCGTCTGCCAATTCATTGCCATGGATACCAACATGACTTGGTATCCACGAAAAGACAACCTCACCACCGGCAGAGCAGATGGCGTGTGTCTTACATAGAATATCTTGCACGAGCGGATGTTTCGAATACCTATAGTCGAGGCTTTGAACAACACTCTTCGAATCTGTACAAACAAGGATGCGGTTGAAACCATGAACAAGACTAAAATCCAAAGCCTTTAAAAGAGCATATAGCTCAGCAGTAAAAATACTGGCTTTGGGATTAAGACAAAATTGACGGGTTTCCTCTTCTACAACAAACGCGCATCCAACAGATTCATCTGTTTTGGATCCATCGGTAAAAACTGAGATAAAACGTGGGTACTGACTCTGCAACGCAAGAAAACGTTGCTGGAATTCAATCATGGAGATCTCCGATTTCTTAAGGGTTGACAAAGAAAGATCAATCCGTGGGCGGGCAAGTGTCCACGGCGGACGGAGACTAAAACGGGCAGGACAGACAGTTGGGCGGTCTGCATTCAGATTCTCCAACAACTCTGATGCTCGGATGCCAAGTAGTCGGGTAGCGTGACCACGGCGTTCATATAGGGCTCGTTGGACTGGGTATACGATTAAGTTATGTGCTGGGTGGCTTGCCAAAGATGATATCTTAGCAAGATAGCTCAACACATAGTACATCCTATGAATCTCGAGCGGTGGTTCAGCGGCATCAACACAAAGACTATTGACAGGACTTGTGCGATACGCGCCAGTGGAGAGTCGAATTCCAGCATGATGGACACTATCCAGCGTATGTAACGCTGAAAAGCGTGCAGAGGAATAAGCGTGACAACCATAGGTAAGCTTAGATAAAATGAGTGCGCGATAAAGGCGCAACAAGGTTGTACGATCAGTACCCCAAGTGGGATGACTTAAAACACGCAATAAATTCAGAGCTCTCGTACAGGAAATTTTAATTTGGCGAAGGTGACTACGCCAATTTAACTTTCTATCAAATAATAAACCAAGGTATCGTACCTCCTCGACGAACTGGAGTTGTCTGTGTCCAAGAAAGAGATCTGGGTCAACGAAAAAGTTCGTTTACGGCACAAGTGGACACAGACTGTCTTCGTTGGTGAAAAACGAAAACCAGTCTGGTGTGACCAGTCTACAAGACGGTTAAGCGTCAACTGGATCTTCCGGGCTGCGAGGTCGATATTCGCAGACTTACAGACAATCGTCAAGTCGTCAACATATAAAAGACCTTGCACAGGGGGGCGAATACAAGTCATAACACTATTCACTGCAACAGCGAACAGTGTTACGCTCAGCACACTCCCTTGAGGTACGCCATTCTCCTGTAAATAACGCTGTGAGAAACGATCACCAACACGCACACGAAAATAGCGATCGCGAAGAAAATTTGTTATAAAATGGGCCATGTGGCCCCTAATGCCCCAATTATGAAGCTGGCGTAGTATGCCATATCTCCAGGTGGTATCATAGGCCTTCTCTAAATCGAAGAACACAGTAAGAACATGTTCATTCCGGAGGAATGCGTTCTGCACAATAGGCTCTAACCTGACAAGATGGTCGACAGTTGATAGATATTGGCGAAACCCACTGATCATTAGAAAGCAAGTTATGCTCCAAGTACCGCATTTGGCGTCGGTTTATCATTCTCTCAAAAAGCTTGCATACGCAGCTAGTGAGAGTAACGGGCCGGTAACTTGTGGGGTTTAGTTTATCTTTGTCAGGTTTCAGAATCGGAATTACAATAGCTTCTCGCCAAATAGCAGGGAAGCTATCAGTCCTCCAGATCTGATTATAGAGATTTAGCAAGAAAACCTTTCCTTGGGAGGGAAGGTTTCGCAGCATTTCATAATGCATATCATCCAGTCCAGGGGATGTGTTTCTAACATCCCGCAAGGCAGTTTCAAGTTCCCACTCGGTGAAAGAGACATTATAGTGTTCTAAATTATTAGAGTGAAACCGTAGAGGTATTATCTCTGCCTGTAGTTTAATGTGTACGAAGTTAGCACTATAGTGCTGAGAGCTGGATATTGCTGCGAAGGCTGCTCCAAGAAGATTAGCTATCTCTTCTGGGTCAGTCTGCAAGACATTGTTCTGCTTCAGAGCAGTCAATGGTTCAGAGCGACAATTTCCTTGCAAACGTCTGACCCGTTCCCACACGTCTCGAATTGGCGTTTGTGAATTAATGGACGATACGTATTCACGAAAGGAGGTACGCCGAGTTTGTTTCATGAGACGTCCAATATAAGCTTCTGACTGTCGAACTGCATTCAAATTTGCCGCTGTAGGATATCGGTTGAACACCCGTAGAGCGCGACTGCGCCGACGCCGTGCTACTTCGAGCTCATCGTTCCACCAGGGAACAGAGCGCCGACGTGGCGTTCGGCCAGACTGAGGGATGGTACATTGGCAGCTCGCAAAATTTCACGGTTCAAGTACTCAACCGAATCATTCAGGGGCATAGCTCCTTGATCAACTAGTTGGACACGAGTGGCGTATTTAGTCCAGTCAGCACGCTTCAGATGCCAATGCGGTAATTTACGTGGTGCTTGATAGAGGTTTAAAAAGGCTAAAATTACTGGAAAGTGGTCACTACCACATAGATCGTCATGTACACGCCATGCATGGGTGCAACAACTGCACTGCAGAGAGACAGATCTATCGCTGAGTATGTGCCACTTGCCAAACTAAAATGTGTGTTAGCACCAGTATTTAATAAAACGAAGTTTGAAGCGTCAATAAACGATTCAACGATTCTACCGCGGACATCGGTACGAACACTACCCCAAATAACATTATATGAATTAAAATCTCCAACTAAAATTACAGGTTGGGGTAACTGCTGCAAAAGATTCTGGAGGTCAAGGAGCGTAAAGTCTTGTTCCCTTGTGATGTACAAATTCAGGATTGTGACATGCTGTTCAAGGTGAACACGAACAGCAACCGCCTGTAGGTTCGTAGTAATGTGGACAGGTGTTGAATACAGCGTGTCAACAACACCAATTGCAACACCGCCACATGCGCGACCATCAGTTGGGAAATCTGTGCGATAGAGTGTATAGTTTTTCAAGATCACAGATTCAGTGGTTTTAAACTTGGTTTCCTGAAAGCAAACGACAGCAGGGGAAAGATCTGATAACAAGACTTGCAGTTCTTCATAGTGGGAATGAAATCCGTTAAGATTCCATTGGAGCATAGCCATTGGGATGAGGATTAATAAAAATATTAATATTACCTTTTCATGCGAGGTTTATTAAATTTCCCTCCTTTTCCGACTACAGTATACTCCGAGTCCATTAGATCGTCCTCAATCATATCTGATTTGAGGGATGAACTCGGCGCATTAAGGACAGGTGGAGAATTTTGATGTGCCAGCTGAGTAGCCAGAACAGTTGTTAGACGTTTGATGCTCGTCGCTAGTGGTGACATGCGACCAGATCGTAAAATTTTACTGGCACGAACAGTAGAGACAGCCCGTGGAGTCCTAGAAGACTGCACAGGAGACATGTCTCTCTCAGGAT
>JAGDQP010065152.1:0-11460 GCA_022664845.1 Lepisma saccharinum | reverse complement strand
TGTTTAAAAGAAACATTCAGAATTCAAGAATATGGCATATCTATCTCTATGTGTATGCAAATGGACAAACCACATTCCATTCCAGTAGTCGCCAAAACAAATTATACATAAAGTGACACAAGTGTACCCTGATTAACTTACAAGCAAATTCGAACATTGTGCCACATGACGTACAACAACGGTACAATATCTTCAATTAGCCTTTTTGTTTCATATTCCGATTTTCGGTATGCATAGTCCTTATTGTAGTCATAACATTGTAGGCTTGTCCGTTCAGTGTAAAAATATCTTCCGTGGAGAAGAAATATATATCAGGGAAGGATCGGGCGAAACTGAGGTTTTTGTTGCCCAAAGGTCTTTACACTTCTACAAGGGCTAAGTACATTAATAATAAAATGTGTTCTGTGTATGGAAAGAAGGGTTTTCTTTCGCGTCTAACTGCAAAAAACAGAGCTGCTAAATATGTACAATTACATCCAGACTGTGAAGAAAAATAACGTGTTTTTATTTGAAAACCGAGCGACTTTTATGCAGCAGGTGTGAGGGTTCTACGCTGTGATAAATGTCATCAATGTATATGGTGTTTTTTCTTTGGGGAAGGGGGGGGGGGGTGAAACTGGTTACCACGTACGTATATCGTGCATTTTTATTTGCGTAGCTATTTGTAACTTAGTATATTTGTTGACTTTCGATCGTATTTTAACTATGAATTGTAATTCTTAAGCAAATCTGACAAAATAAACACATTGCAAAATTATAGAAATAATTAATGAGAAGCATTGTTATGGGATAATTCTTATTAAAATCAGTTGAGAAAAAATGCTCGAGAACTCAAAAGCAATCCATTTTTTTGATGGGGATATTTCTACTTCATGGCGGAGAAAACCAAGCTATTTCCTGTTATAAAATAAAACTAACTGTAATAATTGCTAACTGCCCTTAAATTTTACATTACAAAATACTTAAATGGGAAATGTGATCCACCTAGCATCACTTTAGGACAACATTAATAACTATTTTTTTAAAAGTATGTCAAAATTTGCACATACCCATATATCAAAATACTTGCAAATTCATTTACGTAATATTTCAGTTATTATACAGATAGTACAAGCTATTCAGGTCTTACATTATTGTGAGAAATCGTACGTATGTAACTCAATATCAATTAATGTTCTTAAATGGACAATACCAGGTTTTACGTATTAAAACTTAATTAATCAAGCTGTCTGACATGCTCTATTCTTCATGGCAAACAGTTTAAATGCATTTAAATATATTTTTCTATGTGTGCATGCATAGTTCTCTAACAGGAAAGGTCAAAATACCTTCTCACTCTCGTGTCTGTCCGCATGGGCTGATTTAGGATAGAGACCCTGGATAGGGCAATTACTTTAAGGGTGGAAGCATGTCTGTCCGATTTATTCTCAACTGCTAAAATTGTTTAGAAACAGTTATTATATTAAGTGGGATATGTCTCGTGAAGCAACTTGATTTTCCAATTTACGACAGATACCAGTTTGCCCTTCAGCAGGACTTACTCGTTGAGCTCTGTCTAACATGAAAATGTTCAACATTGCTAAGATACTCCGGCAACGGGAACCATCATCGAAATTTCGCGTCTCCGAGTATGTACTTAAGTTATGCAATATATATTAATGTATTCATTTTCACATTATTCTCTTAAGATTGAGCATGATATTTTTTTAACCTGATAAGATAATCTATTTTGTTGTTTAGTGTTGGCTCTATGTATATTGTGGAGCAAATTGGTATGTGCAAGTAAGATCTGAATGAATGTAACATAATTTTGGCAATTAAAACGTAAATTCAAAACTCAAACCACCCTAATATTTATCTTGGAAAGCAAGTAAACATTTATTCATCTTGTTCGTAACGGATATTCAAAGCATAAACGCGGTCATTTAAAAGAAGAAGAAATTACTAAATTATAGTTCATGTCATGCCAGATGAGAAGGCCAACCATTTAGTATTACATGCTGGGATCTCTAAACTTTGTAAACTCATAATCTATTACAAATAACAAACGATTTACAAAATACCTGCACATGTGTTAATTATTTAAAAGACCAGCTGAGTAACGATAGAAGTATCATATTTCTCCTAACGCAAATACATTCCAGTTTAAATATTTTCGCTAATTCAAAGTAGGGGAAATCCCAATCAGCAAATCGGAAGCGGTCCAGTGGCGGCCCACTTGCGGCGTTTGGCGGCCCTCCGGCGAGCCTCACTTACGGCGCGGATACCGGGGCGATAAACTCGCCATCTATTACCCGGCTACGGGAACAAGGCAACTCTCAACTATGACCCGACAGTTTGCCGACTTTTCCCACCTTGTTCCCGCGGAGGCAACAAGGCGGGCAAAAGTAACACATATTGGTATATTGGACACATATATATAATATATAGGACGCAGTGGTAATCGATATTAAGTTAATCTTTTCACATTGTCTTCGCTGTTATTTATTTCGTAGTTAGTAAAGTTCTTCAGGGTCTGCGATGGGATTCGTGCCTCCGACTGTCAGCGCGAGATTTAGAAGTATGATGCCTTAACCACTCGGCTATGCTGGTCTTCCAGCTGGGTGATGTTTTTTCATACCTGTTGTCGTACGACACGCGTCACGCATGCGCGTATAACTTTCGGGCCCGAAGCGCCTCGCATAAGCGGGCCACCAGACTGTTACTCGTGTGTCTTCGGCATTTAGGCAGGAGTCTGATATTTAACCAACATCCTGCGGCAACGAAACGACTCCCGGTCGCGGGCAGTATGCTTCACCCCGACGATAATCCAACTGCAATCGGCAAAGGGGTGGCGATCGCGAGGAAAACAACCACTCCGCAAAAAAAAATACATATATCAAAGGAAACGCATAGCACTTTGTACTCCTCTCAAAGACATTCCCTTTTCATTTTACAGCAGTCGTTCTCACTAATTTTTAGCGGTGAACAACGTGCAAAACGTATTACTGTACAGCAGGTGGCCCGATGGCGGCCGAGCTTCGTCTTGCAGAAAACGACTCCATACTATTCCCCGTGGGTTGGGCCGCTGAAACTCCGCGACAATTGCTGATAGGGGTAGTACACTCAATTGTCGAGAAAGCCAAGGAAAATTAGCTGACGATGCAAGAATCACAAGTCAATCCCGTATTTAAGAAAATAATAAAAACAAAAATAACTTTAAGGAATTGAGAAAGAATCGTCGTCAGTCAAACGCGTAGAGAACAGCTAAAGAGCAGCCGCGATCTGTCGTCCTTTCGTCCGTAGGTTTTGCTATGAGACGAGACTCTTGTTTCTGTATGTAAAAGAGAACAAGGGAATGTAAAAATAAGTGTTCCAAAGTTTTACCAAAAATATTCTTTGGAGCGCATCATTTTAGAACGTTAAAGTATAGGTAAAACTCAACATAGAAAGACAACACATCTTGTGTACCCGACCTATCGGGATAAGATTCCAAGTACTGTACCACCTATGTGTCAGCCAAAGCCTACACATGACGAACTAGAGTTTAACCCCGTAAGGAAGTAATGCCCTGGACTAACGTTTGAAAGTCCCGAGTCGATCTCCACCTAGAGATGATCTACGAAAAATGAGCGACAGTTCCACCCAGCGCGGAGTAGTGCCATTGAACGTAAGACTCCTTCAGTGAAGAGGATTAACCTGAATTGAATGTTCAGCAGGAGACTGTACTTGAGCCAGGACTTCTACGGTGTGAACCCGATGTATGAAGTCTAGGACCTAAAGAGACACCAGTGTATTAAGGGTATATTGTCTGGTTTGGTTTGCTTTCATAAGTAATCATATGTGATTAGGCTTTAAGTACGAAAAAAATTGCTTACCCAGTAATATCATCTCCCCTAAACCAGAGACTGCGATAAAAGTATTAAAACGGTTTTGTACAGTTGATGTTCGTTATGGAATTTGAGTGGTAATTGTCTCCACTATCGCAGCTAGAAGAACGTCTTCGGACATTATTCTTAATTTCAACAAGTATTCCAACGTTCTACGATTTAGACATTGTCATCAATTAGTCATACGCCACTCAGTGCGAAGAAGTAAGTAAATGCTCTAGAAGGAGTCATGTGCGTACAAGAAGTGTACATATAGTTTTGAAACTTAAACGTCACGTTCACCACTCTTGCTCATTCCTTGTATGTTTTGTGCACCCCATCAGCATAAACACGAACATTAAATAGACCAAAATTTTAATTATTCACAGTTTAGATAATGTGCGTACCAAGTGTAATGTCCAAATATAAGAACATCAAGTAGAGGGAAATGAAAGTTGTGTTTAATAAATGAGTGTATATTCAAAAAGTACGTGTTACAGATCTGATAAAGCATTACGTAAGCCATTACGTAAGCTATGACTTAGTTATAAAGCCTTCCATAAATCATTACGTAAGTCGTATAAAGCATGACAGAAAAGAAAACACCACCAGAAGGAACAGCTTTCTTGTAGACTTTTCTGTAGATTTTTAGTATAATCAGGGCGGGCCATGGCGCCACTCCGGTACTTTTTTCGATATCCTCTATAAGGGAGTGCTTTCTCAATTTCTTGTATTTAATTTACTTTTATTTTTCAGTATAATGTTGTTACTTAGAAACTATCTAGAACAAAATTACACTCTGTTAGAGCAGGCTGGTAGTCGTTTGCTACAGAAGTAGTTATTGTCCGTGCTATTACCTAGTTAAAAAAAAAGAACCATTTTACAAGTTTAGGCAGGTTTTTACTGCAAATAATGAAATGTATTTCTTGGCTAGGAGTTTTTTGAAAAGTAAGGTTAATTACTCCTACAGTAGGAGTTCAATTAATGTTATCACGACTAAGCTGCAAAGCAGTACCTTAACGAAACACAGAACTTTTATTAGGGCCCCCTTTATAAAAGTGTATAGCAAACACAAATAGTGTTAGTACCTTAAATAATAAAAATATCCTTTAACAAATTCATATTCATCAGTAACTCATGCTTAGTTATACTGCAACTGACGATAAATTTAAATTGAGGTTTAATACCAAATTAAATGGGCCCCAAGTAATTGACTTGCCCGGGCCCCGCATAACTTTGTTTATTAACAACAACTTAGGAGCGTGATCATGTCTAAAATGCTTGAAAAATGGAATTTGAGTATTTTTGTAATTTTCGGTCGTAGCGCCTCCTTGCACCGGATATACACTAGAGGTCATAAGCTGTCTATATATCAAATATGAAGTCAATCCGACAACTCCATCGATATAACGGAATCAATCGCATAACGAGGGGAAGCATATAATTCTTCTTTGGCATCTTCCAGAAGAACGAAAAAAAAGTTGATTTCCTTCGTAGCCTAAATTGTTAAAAGTCACAGTGACGTTGAAAGGCCATGTCGTTAACTACATCCCTTGCTAACAAATGGGAGATTCCCCTAACATTACAAAACTGGACTTCGGACCAATCAAGTATTTAGTTTGTGCCTTTTGCATGCAATATTTCTCCTTACATTAGAAATTAAAATTGTATTAAATAATATAAATCTAGAAAATCTTTTACCTGGGCCCGAACGTTACGCCACTGGTTCCCTGATTTCCTATTATACTGAGCATGTTAAAATTAAATTCATAGATGCCAGGAAAATTGCCAAAAAGCTGTGAAGCATAAACCCAGAACTAGAGCACTTAAAGTTTATACAAGAGATTGTAGAAGAGCTGGGCAACAATATTTAAAAGAATTTGAAACTTATCTATAATCAGTGGAAAAAGTTTATTGATATATTTCTGCAATAGGCCCCTTGGCTTGCCCTATCAGATTCGTATGAATAAACTTGAAATAAAAAGTCCATTAAATACCATAAAGAAAAAAGGTATCCACCTTCCTTTTGATGACAATGAAAAGGACGATAACGAAGAAATAGCAAGAGAAATGAATTCACACTAGATGAACAGCTTACAAAGATCACGAACGGAGGGTAGAAGCTGCGATAGAAATATTTTTAGAAGACCCAAGATTAAATGCCATAAAGAATTAAATCTTCCAAAACAAACCGACTTCTGGAGTCCTATTTGAATAAGTTATTCAACTTGTGTACAGATAAATCAAGGTTTCGGGGTGAATGGTAGTAGAATAATACAGATAAACCAGGGTTAATAATAGTATTAGGAGATGATAAGGATAAAAAAGATCGAAATCGTGTAGGTCAATTTATCTCTTAAACGTAATAAGTAAACATGATTAGATTCTTACTCCAAAAATACATGCATTATAGAGACATGTGAACTATAATTCGTTTCAGAAAACGGAGATCACCAGAGGATGCAGTCTGTAAATTATGCGACAATATTCACAATAGTAAACCAACACAAGTAAAATTGATGTACCGAAAAATGTTCTGGATTAATATATTCGTCCAAATCTATGAATATAATTAAAAAGCTATTTCCACGATAGGAAATTAATCATCGCTTCCTCAAAGGGGCCGCCACAAAAATGCCAAAATGTTATGTCCTGAGGGATCTGTCTTTGGACCGGTCTTCTGGAATGTAACGATCCAGCCGTGTTTCGAAAATCTACATGGATTAGATGACACAAATATGGTGGTGTGGTACGCAGGTGATCTGGTCTCTCACGCGTCCGGCAATAGTAGAAAATATATTGAATCCAAGGCAAAGTCCATTACGAAAGCCATGGACAGATGATGGTTAAACAATAATTTTTCTATCTCTCGAAATAAAGGAAAAAAAAAAAAATTTAAAGGAAAATTAGTTCAGAGCATACAAGTATTATTAAAACTATATTCAATGTCTTTCCTTTGATGATATAGCCTTTCCCTATTCAAAATTATAAGAGTAAAGATCATTAACAGACAATATTTTTTTTATATTCACAAGAAAACAGCAGGATTTTTTTCAGAAAGCTTGAAGTACTAGAGTATAACAATATTTCAATTTTCCTGCCTTAAAATTCAGTCTTTTTATTTCTTTCATTCCAGTGGATATTCTACGAACGAAGGGTCATCTATATTTCGGAACACAATGCAGTACTGTGGAGAGGAACAGAATCGCTTTTTTTTAGATGTTCATTACGTATTTGATTCATTTCAAATATAATATTTAAACATAGCTATTTTGGAGATGTTCCACACCAAAGTAAACACCACAAACTTTAATTATTATTTCTGATAACAGTGAGTACAGATTAAACTTTTAAAATTCTAGAAAATAAATCTATTTCTAAGTCGACGAAGTCAGAATTATATGCGGAGAAAGTAGTAACTGTCAAGGTAAATGGGAAAAAGATTTCCTTTTTCATACGTAATCCAAGCATACTGGTTGATCTTTTAAGTATTCGGCCTAATTGTATGAAGTCCATTTCTCAATCATATTATGGGCGTAAACATCAAGATGCTGAACCAGATAAAAATGTTTGGAAGATAGATTTTTTAGAGTGCTGTGCAAAGAATAATTTGCCTTTCTTGTTTACTGCAAGCCGTGCTGTATTTAAGAGCCAAAACTCTGACTAGAATTGTTGTGTTCAAAGCTGAAGGCCAGGGAAGTCAGTTTACATAGGCCAGTATCGGTGCGGAATCACGAAGTCTTCGTAAAATGAGCGACTATTCAAACGATTAGTAAAATTGTTGCTGTAAGATTGTGTGAGATTGGAAAGTGGTGTTACATTCTTTAAAAGCGTGGTACCGCTTCAAAGAGTTTCTACGGGACTATTACCATTAGTAGATTAACAGCCAAAATCTAGTCAATGTGTCCATCCTTGCATTTCAACCATCAAAATTGTACGGTATGTCTAAAAAAAAAAACAATTAAGTAATGTCCCATCAAGACGGAGTTATATTTCATTCAGAATATTGGAGCGCCGATCTTCAATCGTTCTGGTACAGTGGTGAAACTACGACTGGGTTTAAATCAAGAATATATATATTTATGTTCGGACACAGAAACTTTGTGTTAAAGATAGGAAAAATAAATAAATAGATAAAGAAATGCCCTTGTATACTTGTTTTTAAGTGTTGTTCAATCATTGGGGAATAATATACTCATCAACTGCAATGTTATGATAGAATTTCATGTCTATGAAGTATAATGATTTGTGTGAAATAAAAAACGCAAATACTCTAAACAAGTGATTTCCAACATCTAATAGAGACCGGCCAATTATAACAAAACTCTTTCGCGAACATGGACATTTGAACTAAGTTTGAGGTTTATTTGACGTTCAATGAGTGTCAGCACATTTTCAGATTCTATTTGTTTTGGAAACTACATGTTACATATACCCTCAGGTTTAGTGTTACGAAATCTACTGAACGAATGTTAAATAATTGAATATATTGATTGTTCGAGGTCTGGTAAAACTGTTTTACCGCAGACTGGCGGTTCAAAACCACTACTCTCAATATCTTTCTGTTTGTTTTCAAGAGACACTTCTATCTGCTCTCCTCCATTCCCACTTGCTTATCCTTTTTGTTGTTTAATCCTGGAACGGGAATAAAGAAAGGACATGACAGTGTTCATAATTTAAAAAAATATGGACCTTTATAATTACATTAATCTACTTTACTTGTTAAGTTCGGAATGCTTAGTTTATAAGAAATTGCATATTAATTTTTTATAGAACCTTTGCTCTGCCATTGAATTATCTTGCCTGTCAAAGTACATTACATTAATGTAAACTCCGTCTTACTCAATTAATATTGATTTATTTCTATTTACTCTTCTCTGCATAAATATTTGCAATTTTCTATCTCTCAGCTCCATTAACATTTAATTTTCTTTTCCATATGTATTTTCAAATGTATTTACATTTCTGATAATTCTACAGGCTTTTATTTCATGTTCATATTCTCTAACGCTAGTTACAGTTGGGTGGGACGTTAAAAATTAATTTTCGAAATCGAAAACTCAATAGTGCGAGAAGTTTCCTTTTGCAGTGAGAAACTGAATGTAAAATTAGTTTTGAAATCGGTCGATATCTCCCGGCCGCGCAACACATACCGAAATTAGAAACATCGAAAAAATCGAGTATTATTTAAATGCTGATACCGTTTCCAACTTTTAAAACTTCATTTTCACTTCTTAACTACTGCAGATGGACAACAAGTGATAAAATGATGTATTTTTGGTGATCCTGACTCCCACCGTATGGGAGTGAGGTGGGGAAGACGCACAAAGAGCACATTTTAATGTTATTTAAGGCTGAAGTTGGACAAAGCCGTTGTGTCGCGCGCCATATGGTGTTTCCGAGTTCCAGCTCTTTCCCTCCACTCACCTCTCAACTCGCCGGCACTGTATGTTCCCTGTCTCCGCTACTCTCCGGTTCCCGCTGATGACTCGTTGCCGTTTGCACAGTGCTGTAACCTTCAGTTGTGACGGCGATTCGCGGACGAGGTGAACCTGTCTGAACTTGTACCTTCTTGTAAGATTTTGCTTTTTAGATAGAGTTTAAGAAAGGGATTAAATTCAGGGTGAGTTAATCCTGAATCAATGATTAGGATGAGATGTACTTGTTACAAACCCAATCCAGTTTCATTTCAAGGTTCATTTAATTTACCCTATGTGATTAAGATGGCACTACGTAGTATTCCTGGAGGGGAAAAAATAACTGAATTTATTATTTAAGCTTCTTTTGTCATATTGTTATTCTTGTTATTAGTCGTAACATAATTTATTTTATTTTTATTGCTAGTGATCTTATTACTGCTACAAGAACATCTGTAATCAGTATTTCAATTGAGTTCCCATGGAAGGTAGTTTAATTTATTTAAATTTGTAGCCGAGCTGTTCCATTAATCGACCTAGATTTTCATCCCTGGTTGAAGCACTTATTCACTCAAATTGCGTTCACTCAATCTAGATCTGGTTGAACACACGCACAGTCATACAGCTGATTTTGCCATCATAGGTGACAACACTACTACTAGAGAAACATACTACATGGCAACTTTTTCTTGTCGTTCCGTCCTCCGAAATGTTTGTCCTCTTATCACCTACCATCCAATACGAACGGTATTAGATTCTGTCATGAAGAGATATACAGAGACTGAGTGAACGCATTGTGAGTAGGCGAAAGTTTCAACTCTATCGAAAAATCAAACTCTGACAACATGGAGTGTACTTGTGTTCAACAAAATAGGGATTGAGTGATCGCAGTCTGTTTATTGCAGCCAGAGATTAAATTCTAGGAAGGTCAGTGGGAGAGCTCGCCTACAAATTTACATGTATCAAGCTACTTACCGTGGTAAATAGATTAAAATACTGACTACAGCTGTGCTTGAAGAATTCATAAGATCACTAGGCATGATACTAAAATAAACTATATTAAGACTACTAAAGGGGTGACAATATAGTAAAATAAGAAAAAAGTAAAAAAATAACTTCAGTAAACTTTTCCCCTCCAGAAGTACTACCTAGCGGCCACCATATTAATTACATAGCGCAAACTAAATGAACCTCGAAATGAAGCTGGATTGGGTTTCTAAAAAGTGCATCACATCCTAGTCATTGATTTGGAATCGATAAAATACTGCCTTATTTTTTTACAGATCTATTGCATGAACAGTCTAATATATAGAAACACAAGATCCACAGCATGAGGTAAAAAGTATTGGGTGGGCCCCAGCCCTCCCTAGAAAGTCGTTGGGTGAGCTCAGCCCTACCGAACTCATCCTGAATTTAGTACCTGGCTTCAAGTTTATCTAAAAAGCAAAATCTTACAAGACGGTACAGGTTCAGACAGGTCAGTCGCCGTCACCGCTGGAGGCTACAACACTGTGCTAGCGGAAGCGTGTACTCAGCGCGAACAGGAGGGAAAACGAAAGCAGGGGTGGGAGAGTGCGACTGAGTTGAGAGGGGAGGGGTTGAGATGGAACTGGGAAAACCCATACGGCGCGTGGCACAACGGCCTTATCCGACTTCAACCTAAAATAGCGCAAAAATGTACTTTTTTTACGTATCTCCCCTCCTCGCTCCCATACGGTGGGTTCAGGATCACCAAAATACAGAAGCAGAAGCAGAAATAGATCATGACTATTTTGTTTGACTTGTTATATAACCATCTGCAGTAGTTAAGACCGATTTTAAAAGTTGGAAACGGTATCAGCATTGGTTGAAAAATCTCGGCATTTTTCGATTTTTCGAAATTTCGAACCCGTTGCGCGATCGAATGATATTGACTGATTTTAAGAAAACATTACATCGAGTTTCTCATGGCGAAATGCACATTTCCAGTATTTTTCCGCTTTCGATTTCGAAAATAAATTTAAAACGGGACACTCTAAGGCACAGGTTAGTTGAGGTAATCATTTTTATATTTCTAGGTTTTACACTTCATCCTTCAGCGCTCTTTCTTCCAAATTATTTTTCTTATTTTTTCCTTCGTTTCTTCTTTCTTCTATTTTTCTCTTTTATCCTGGCGCATATACCCTTTTCTTCTCTCCGTTTCTTCTTTTATCTTT
>JAGDQP010065151.1:0-11460 GCA_022664845.1 Lepisma saccharinum | reverse complement strand
TTTAACTTTTTGATAGTCTCCTGTGGGAACAGAATTTATAAATTCTCTAACTTTTTTCCTTTATTTTTCTATCATGAGCGTCGTTGGCTAGCTCATGATTGGGCTAAAAGGAGTCTTCTAGTGAGTCAGCAATGGCATCAGCTTTCTCATGGGCAGAATTAAATTGAATTTTATTTATGGCCGTTAGGCATCTAAGGCTCAGACCGGGTAGGGGAGGGTAAAGAATTCGGGAAGGTGTCGGCCAGAGCCTGTGTTGAAGGTGCCATCCTGGCATTTGCGTAGTGTTCATGGGCACAGTCAACTAATTCATTCTGACCATGTACAGGGTAAGTTAAATTTTTGACAAGGTTTTTAGTGTACCTCCGGAAAGAGTTATCCTTAAAACTCATTTTTGAGATTTTATCTTGAAAAAACTTTATTTTTATGCTCGGCTATTTCTAGGGCAATGACTCTTCTAAGGTTATTTATAGAATGTTTATAGACCGGATCTCTTGTTTTCTGATACTTTTTTACTGAGATTATTTCTAGTTTTGATTAAATTAAGGATTTTCTCTGGAAGTTTGTTTAGTTGGATGGGGTGTGGTTTTTAGGAATGGACACATCCATCGACCTGTGAATCACGTCTGTGAGGTGATTGATAGCTCAATCAGTATCGTCCTTGTCATAAATTATTACTCGGTTATTTAATTCAGATGAGACCTTTTCCCGAAACTTGTTCTAGTTCGCATTCTCGTAGTTTAACTGAGGCTGTCTTACAGCTTGATCTTGACGCGAGTCAATGGATAAGATAATGACATAAGATCTTCATCATTATCTATTGTTAGACTGTTCTGCTCATTAGTATATAACGCGTAATCTAAAATATCTGGTTTGTTATTATAATTATGGGGAAAACATGCTGGTTTATTTTGAGATAGAATTTGAATACTAGTTTTGCACAAAATATTAAACAGTCTATCTCCGTTTTTGTTGCCACGCTTACTGTTAAACGCAGAATTCTTACTGTTCCAATCTCCTAACATAATTACTCTAGTCCCGAGTTTTGTTAGCAAGGTTACATCGTTAGTGGCTATTCTTATTGATGCAGAATTATAGATAACTAGAATTAATGGACTATTTTTAATGAAAATTTTAATCGTTGTGGCAACAGAAAAAGTATCTCACCATAAATAGTTGAAAGGGCAAAAGCAATCCAATTCCACCCACTACCTCTTACATTACACACGGAACTGGTGGTTCTAATGTAAAAACTGCATTAAATATCAGGGAGAGAAATTATTGTAAAAAAAAGGCCCAGCTACTAGAACAATCCGTACCTGTGTCCTGCCTTGAGATACCTTATGCTGAATACCAACCTGAAAACACATATGGAAAATTCCCTTTCCCTATGCAACTCACAACCCTAATTAACTGGATAAAGGAATTAACTTAAAAAAAAAAACGGCTGTTTTAAGGGCCAAAACAATGTATTAGAGACCACATAAACCGGAAACTTACAATGAAGCAAGGTTACGGAAGCAATGATTAAGAGTCTTGAACAAGGAAACCAGAAAAGCCTAAATACCAGGATAACTTCCCTAAGCGGATGACCAACCAAACAGCTAAGAGGAAAGATATAACCAACAGAATATACCGCAGGTCAAACAGCCAAGAGCCCGGTCAGTATATGACTGGATGACCATTAAAACAAATTGTCATTACATACATGAGGAACTTAGAATACTAAAATAATAACCACAGTCACTACCACCAGACGGCTTAAACCATGATCCACAAAAGCCGGAATACCGGAAGGAAAAAAAGAATAGTACCTGATGAAAAATTAAAACCTCAGACTCTGAGAACACATATGGGTCTTGATACACACATATGAATCCGTGGCCAAACACATGAGCACAAATAGCCTTACAAAACAAAATAGGAAAGTTGACCGGGAATACCGGCAAACCGGTAGAACAAAACCAAAATCACAGAACGCTGGTACACTTACAGAATTACAATTATATCTCATCAGAAAGTTTGTAACTATCTGTATTTTGGAAAGAGCAGTAAATGATTGCGGAATTTTTGTTTTTTTGTTTAATACGTGAAAGAGAACATCCTGCTAGTTATGCAATCCCTCATTTAAATTCTGTTACGGTTATATAATACCGCCGAATATCTAGCCTTCACTTTTAAGAGTCAATCGCCGTCACTAGATGCAAGCGTACCCTTGCCTTTTCTGACTCACTTCGAGCACTGGTCTGGAATTAAACAAATAAAAAACTTGCTAACCCCGGTGACCAATGCCTTCGAGCAAAATTAGCAATTGCTTATTTTTGCATGTATATCTAATGTAAGTTTAACCTATAAAACAATATAACATATGAATCTCAACACTCAAACAGAAAAGAAAACTATAAACGGAAACAGCGAGAATGGCTACTTTGTGTGAAAACCGTGATTTTAGTGTATGGTTGTGATTCGTGTGTGTATGTTAGTTAGGTAGTTTCTTTGTTTGTTTTATGAATTCTATAAATGATCTATGAAGTGAACGTTACTTCATGAGAGTCCAGCACCGTCATGAAAGGGAACTTCAAAATAAGGAACTTGAGAACACGTTGCCAGATCAAAATATTGTACAGAGTATTCAGATTCAGATTTTATTGCGTTCGTTTGACCGTACAATAGCACATCTAGAGCAACGGTATAGAACATGTCATAAACTAGAGAACACAAAACAAGGATATACACTGTTGATGACATACATTGAGAGAAATAAAATACACTTAAATGGCTAAGTATGCAAGTACTACTTTTGTCGTGACATGTCACAAACTAAAACACTTAATACTATCAATGTTAGATTATCGTTAGAAATACATTCGGTAAAATAAAATCACTTAAATGGCTAAATATGAAAGTACTACTATAAAACATTTCGTACACAAGTTAACATAAACATAATACAATCAAGGTTACATGGTTGTTAAAAAAAATACTGGGTGAAATATAAACACTTAAATGGTTAATATGGGAGTACTACCCAAATTGCTTGAAATAATTAATAGTAAGAGAAGAGAGATGTATTTAATTACGCAAATTACATTAATGTTTCAGTATTTACATGATATTTATATAATATGAATACACACTTCTGACAGTGTTGAAGTTATTTGATACAGTTTTAAGTTTTTATACTTTGGAATCAAAATGAAGATATTCGTCTACTGTGTAAAAATTATGTTTCTGTAGTACGCTCCGCACTAAATCAGCGAACCGATTAAAGGATTTGGATCCTTTTATATGTATTGGAAGTTTATTATACAGTTTAATTCCCATATTTATTGTTGATTTCGAGAACAAAACAGTTTTATGCTGGATGATAGTTAGTTTCTCACGGCCCCTTTGTAACATCCATGTGTTTTTTAAATCTCGGAAGATTTTTCCAAGTGATTTTTAATATTTCAAGTAAATACAAACAGGGGACGGTCATTAATTTCAATGAGGAGAACAGACTTTTGCAACTGTATCTAACAGGCTTCTTAGCAATTATTCGAATTGCTTTCTTTTGGAGTTTAATTTTTTTTGAAATTCCTATCGACGAACCCCAGAATGCTATGTCATATACTATTGTATATGAGAGCGAAATTTGGCATAAAGGGATATGATGGTTTTCATTTCCAGAATGGAGACTAAATATCTGATTACGTATATAGAGGAAGAAAGTTTATTGCATAAAGTATTAATGTGATAGTCCCATCTCATGTTATTATCTATGATTAATCCAAGAAATTTTGCAGAATTTGTGCATTCAGTAATGGAGTTATTATATACCAAATTAGTAAGAGACAGAGGATTGGTTCTTGAGTGTTTGAATTGTAAACACTTAGTTTTGCTTGTATTTAAGAGAAGTTTATTATCCAAGAACCATTCTTCGAGCTGTTTCGCTGTAACGTCCACTTTGCTTTGAAGTGATGATATGGAATTAACCTTGAGGATTATGTTCGTATCGTCAGTGTATAGAATAGTTTTCCCTTTCGTGATTCTTTTAGGGAGATCGTTTATGTAAAGTAGAAAAAGAACTGGGCCCAAAACTGATCCTTGTGGTACTCCTACACTAATGGAACTCAGTTTAGAGGAATTTTTTTGAATGTTTCCTCTTTGGATGTCTCTGAAAGTGATTTCAATCATTTGTGTTCTATTCGACAGATACGACTGAAACCAGCCACTTGCTACACCTCTTATTCCGTATCGATGGAGTTTATCTATTAGTTTAACATAGTCAACGCAATCAAACGCTTTGCTTAAGTCGCATGATATCGCAAGCGGATATTCCTTATTATATGTTGATCGATTTATTTCGTCGAGGAGATTACTGATTGCGTCATAGTAGATTTGCCTTTTATAAAACCATGTTGGGAAGGGGATAAAATATTGTTCGACTTACCGTGGGAGAGCAACCGTTTGAGTACAATATGTTCAAATATCTTTGAGAATTTTGATGCGAGATAAATTGGCCTATAGTTATTTTTTTACCTTTCTTATATATCCTCTTAATCCGAGATGATTTGAGGGCACTTGGGAAAATTCCCATGCTTAATGATTTATTAATTATTGAAGTAATTGGAAGAGCGATAGTGTGGATGCACCTTTTAAGTATGAGTTCTGGTACTTCATCTGGACCCGCAGACAATTTTGTAACTATTTCAGTAATTTCCACATGGGTTGCTGGATTTAGAAACATTGAGCTACTTATGAAAGGAGTCGAATAATTATGTGTCGATGCATTATTTTGGAAAGAAATATTTTGCTCACTGTTAATGTCTGCAGCTACATTCCTGAAATATGAGCTAACAGTACTCCGCGACACGGTAGGGGTTACTGGTAGTCCTGGTACAAGATTTGTCATCGTCGATATGGAGCTTTATGTTTTCGTGGTGAGAATCGTTTTTACTGGTTTCAAAATTAATTATTCCAAGCTGATTTGGACTGGTTACGTGAATTATTTATGAGTTTAGTGTAATGTTGACGCTTTGCTTCTTTGATTACTTTTCTATATATTGATTTACATTTTTTATAATATTCTAGAAGCGATTACATGCTAATTTTGTTTTTAGGTTTAGGTTTCTTAAATTTTGACTAGATGTCCTAATTCCTTTCGTGATCCATGGTTTGGTTGTTTCCTT
Source organism: Lepisma saccharinum (assembly GCA_022664845.1). Taxonomy (NCBI): domain Eukaryota; kingdom Metazoa; phylum Arthropoda; class Insecta; order Zygentoma; family Lepismatidae; genus Lepisma; species Lepisma saccharinum. Next base: position 6,292 of record JAGDQP010065151.1, on the reverse strand, counting down.
ATAGTTTTTGGTTTCATTGGAAAAGCTGACTCAAATAATATTTTAAATTTACTCAAGAAATTTTTAAACATATCGTCAACTGTTTCGGATTCACAGATTGACCAATCTTCTTTCTCAAGAAGATTTAGGAAGGTTCTAATATTAACTTCGTTGAATATTCTTCTTTGAACACGAACATGATTAGTTTCATGCTTTGGAAGAAATTATAGATCTCTACGAGTTGTCCTAAATGGTAATTAAAACCAAATTCTACATCGTGGCACGAATAGGAAATAAGGAGACAAGTTAGAATATTATCTATAACACTATTAGAATTTCTAGAGAAACAGACACCACCATTCCTGGGTTTCTTTCTGGTGTATATATCAGCTATCTTATAATCAGGAATACATATTATTTCATCCTCCCTAAACCAGTGTTCAGAAAGACAAAGTATGTCGATATCGATTGATTTTAGTATTATCTCCAAACTTTCGGTTTTATTTCTTATAGATTGTATGTTCTGATACTATACGCAAGTTTCAGGGATTTTTACCAACTACAGGGAGAGTTAGGTTTTTGAATTTGTAATATTGTTGGCTCTGAACCGGACATTTTACAATCTCCGATTCAGATTCATTTACAAGTTTCCCTGATTATGCCAAGTTAAGGGAAATGTCATGAGGTAATTTGGTTGGTTGGTTGTGTATTATAGCGTCACAAATCAGAGAGATTAGCTTTGAGTACAGCTTTGACCACAAATGAGTACAGCATGGTCACAAACAGTAGCTGCGTTATTAGCTTCAGCACTGCAAGCCCCTGGTTTCATTAATCCCATTATGGAAACACTTGACATTTTTTTTCACGTAAGAACGCTGCTAGCCCGCTGTCATGACTATCTGCATGTATGTTAATACTTGAGATCTGTTTTACAACGCCGAAGAGACAGCTTAATAGGTAGACCCAACCATCGTGGTCCAGGCAGCAACGTCGCGGACTTCTGATCGGCAATGAGTAGGTACGTGGGTTTGAACTCTGCGCCCGATCATCCTGAATGAGGTTTTCCAGCGTTTTCCTCAGTTTCACCAGGCAAGTTTCAGGATGGTGCCTTAAAGGGCCCTGGCCTATACGTTGTCCATCCTTTACCGAACCCATCCCGGTCTGAACTCAAGATACCAAAAGGCCCTAAATAATTTCAAATTTCAACAACTCAATAAAGTTTTCAAAAGGGAGAATTACATTAATAATAACTGGGTTTGTGGTTGTGAAGTTAAAAGTGCGCTATTTTGTTTTCCCTGTCTCTTATATGGTGGTGAAGAGTCGTCAAGAGTCACGGATAACTACCCAATCCTACCTTAGTATTGTAACACTAACAAAAAAAAAAAAGAAAGAAAAACCCACCGGCCACCACTGTATTGCCTTAGGTTTATTATTGGTTTGAGGTGCTCTTCGCTAGCCTGTTGTTTTTATTTTTATCAGCCGGTATGAACCGCAAATATTTTTTGTAAACGCTGTTTATCTGTAAGTTTGGGAGTATATATTTTTTGGTGATAAAAATGTAGTCTACGAATATACATTTATCTATTAACGTTTCTTTTGAGTTATATATTGTTATTGTAATTACATGCCGTGAATATTGATTATAGTCGTCGTTAAAGGAAAACTGCTAATTGTGTCCACCTGGACGACTACAATTAATATTTAAGCCAAGTAGTTTAAGTTGTGATAATGCATCCGTTCTCCGTGCGATAATATGTCCCTTTTTTTAAACTGTTGTTAATCACTTCCATTTTCAGGTTTCTGCATATATAGAATGTGGCTGGTTAAAGTCAGCATACCTACTTGCAGCTAAACACTCGAAGGTGGCAGATGTAAGAAGAATAATGAGAGAAGCAGATGACTTGGGTCAATTGTCTATCAAAACTCTCTGTCAGAAATGGCTCTCCGAGCATACTACAACGTAGAATTCTAAATTGTTTAATGACTTACCTAATTATACCAAATGTGAAACATGTGGTAGCTTTTTACATTGTTATGTGAGAAATTTTTGTTCTTCATTTCTAATAATGGTTCGTTGTTGTTGGAAAGTAGCATTCTGTCGTTACGGAGAAGTGGTTATATGAACCTTCAACGTACAGGTTTGTAAATTATAAACAAATGTTAGAAGTAAATATGTTTGTAAGATTGGGAAGTCAATATGAGTTGTCCTTAGTGACATGCAATTGCTTTTCGGGAGTGTAATTTGGAAGTGAACAGTCAAATGTAAATAAAGTGATTTGAAGTTTTTAATCAGTGTATCGTAATTTGAAATGCTACTTCTGCTGAAGCAGATTATGAAATGCGTTCAAAAATCACTCTACCTAGCTATGTAGGAAAAGCAAGGATCCCTCCCTCCAGTTCAGTAATATGTGTTTCACTTCACAGGTAATTAAAAATACCAGAAAGTTATTTATCTTACTCTTTAAAATACTCGGGAAGGGCGTAAGTTATAATGCTGTTACCGCCTATACAATTCATTTTATCTTATCTTTAAAATACTCAATAACAGTATCCTTTAACTCATTATCGCCTTAATATCTTTGACCAATGGGGTGTTTAACATATCTAACTAGTAACCAAATATCTACCATAAAGTAATTAGTTAACCGATTTAAAACCACGTTCCCTCACTGCATCGATGAATTTATGAGTGATGTGCACAAGATCGTTATAGTGGAAAAATCTGAATCCACTTGTCTCAAGTTTCCACATCATTTCTCGTGCATTTCAGAAGAAAAAAAAAAAAAAAAAAAGGGGTGGGCCCTACCAGGGCCTCCAATGTTCCAGTAGCAGAATCCTCTCAGTCCCATAAATGGTGGCCATAATCTTCAGCTGATGGTTCGGAAGTGGGGCTATTTGCGTTTTCATAGCTGCTTTTTTTTTTTTTTTTTTTTTTTTTTTTTAAGTTCCAATGATGTATGCATGTTAGGGTGGTCCGAAAAAATAGAAAGTCTGATTTTGCATCGGGCACAGGCGTCAATAGTTGCCTTTGGTGGTAAACAAAACGTAGGAAAAATTTTGAAAACCATTGATATTTAAATCTGCCCCCACACCGTTGAATTATATTAAGAAATATTTTTATAAGAACATTTTAAAGACATACTTTTCTTAAACAATTCGTACTAAAAGGGAAAATATATAATTTTGTTTATGTATGACTAAAAAGAAAGTCATGAGGCGCGCTCTCATATAGTCACTTTATGAATTCTTCTATTGGTGCGCCTCATGCTGTTCTTTTCAGTCATGCATAAACAAGGTTTTTTTTTTTTTTACTTTTTAGTACGACTTGTTTAAGCAAAGCGTGTCTTTTAAAGAAGTCCATATTTAAAAATATTAAAATATGCTTTTAAAATATATAAATATGTAGAAATATATGAAAGTAACAATGGGATATTGTATTGTCACCTGATTTACGTGACTGTGCAGAATTTCATTGTTGTATGACTTTGGGAAATTAGTTAAACTAACGTTGCAAGATTTGAGAACACCACGGACCATTGTGAGCTAAAGAAAATAATGTAAAAATGTATTTTTACCCCGCTTTTTTTTTTAAAAAAAAGGAATTGTCTGAGGGTTACTGTTTTATTGCGTGGTTAAGTCTCAGTAACTCAAAGAAGTAGGCTAGGGCATGAAGTATTATGTTTCGAGAAACGCATAGTTGGCAGTACCAATGGGTAGGCGATGATCAGCACAATTCCTTTCATGCTCTACTTATTAGAATTGAATATACAAGAGCAGAACATCCCAGGACACACTACGAGGAGGTGACTGCACGTCATGTGAAGCCCGTATTTAACCCAACCTCCCAAGCAAAATCTTGGGCACGAAAATTATAAAAAATATGCTGTGGCTTAGTCGCTTCAAAATTCTTTTTGCTTGAGAAAGACGGAATATCTTTTCGACACTCTAGTGTAAAAATAAGACACGGTGCCTACTCTCACTCTTAGAAAACTCCACAGCTTGTGAATGTCAAGGTAGATTAGTAAGAATTTGCGGGCTAACTGGATCATCACAGTTCAAGACATTTTATAGGTCCTTTATTCCAACAGTTTTAGTTAGCGGTAGCTGATGAAAGAAAACAATAATGGAGCAACATATTGTTCTCATTCAAGGACCTGAGACTATATATTTAGGCTAAATCACCCTAGTACAGGTCCCGTATTAGATATTAAGCAAAAGTATTTTAAATTTTCTATTGGAAAAAGAGGTGGGTTTGTCTCATTTTGTGGCTGTTGGATGCGATGGCATGGCGATTAATACCGGCCACACAAGTGGTGTTATTCGCCTGTAGAGGAAAAGTTCGATAGACTGTTCCAGTGGCTGAAAATGTCTTCATATGAATGAGTTTAATTGCTGACTTGCTATATTCTTGAAGTTTTCTTTCTAGTTTGGTTTGCAGTTACATGTACGTTTCGTACAAGATATTTGTGACTTATAATAAAAAAGACGCACTTCTCCCTCTCAAGGTGAAGGCTGGTCTAAAACAATGTTATTTAGAAAATGACTACTTCGGACATCTGAAACATATCTTACTAGCCATGTTTTTGATGAGAGGAAACCTGTGCGAGAGGTGACAATGCAACAAATAAGAGCAGCTCGTCATGAAGAAAACTGAAGATGAATCGGGCCTTTTGTTGTTCTTCCTTCATTAAACTTCAGCGCTGATGACAACACGAAGATGATGTCATCTTCGGAAAATCAGATGCTCTTTGCAATAACCCAGACACCCAAAACTAAAGCCGCTACTATAAAGGACCTGCAAAAATGTGTCGAACTGTGATGATATAGTTAGCTCGCAAGCTCTCACCAATCTACTTCGCCACACACAAGCTGTGGAGTATAAATTAAACCGTCAATGAAGCAGCTGGAACAGTTTTCAAGAAAGAAAGTATACACGGTGTCAATATTTACACTAAATTGTTTTTTTTTTTAAAAAAAAAAAGTCCTCAAGCAAAAATAATTTTAAAATCGACAAGATCAGAGCATAATTTTTATTGTTTTTATGCCTAAGATTTTGGTTGGGTAATTGGGTGGGACATGACGTGCAGCCACCTCCTCGTGGTATGTCCTGAGATGTTCTGCTTTTATATACTAAATTCTAAATAGGAGATCATGGCCGGAGCTGTACTGATCACCACCTACCCATTGGCTATGCGTTTCTCGAAACATTATACAGGCCTGTACTCCATCCCCAAATAGTACTCCATTCCATTCCCAAATACTCTATTCTTTGCATAGTTGATACTATAGTCGAAGCGATCTTATCCTGATAGCCGAGATACGCTGCTTCAATTCGTATCCCTCCGCTCCGCTCCCTCACGTTACAAACAGAAAACATAACTTAGAAGATCTTTTCAAATAGATCACTGAGTGCAAGTATCAGTGCAAATGTCAATACAGTAACAGTATTTAAGATATATGCTAATAGATTTAATAGCAACGGTTATAGTACGGATACGAAACTGGTAAAAGAGAAGGAAAGAAATGAATAAGTAGCAGGGAACTTGAGATGCGAGTCTCTTGCAAGTGTTGCCAGCGTTGCAGCTTGCAAGATTGTAAACTAAAGTCTCATGTCAGAAACAAAAGAGCAGTAAAATAATTTGAATAATCAAATAATTACAACAGTTGTCTATTGCGTTCCAAAAATGCCGAGTCATGAGTAACATGTTAAAAACATATTGAGTTCAAAAAGAGAAGGATTTGAAATCAGGGGTGTGCTCCAAATAGTTTAACAAGAGGCTCGCAAGTTCTTTCAAAAGACATTGAACGCATAAAAGAAATAATAATAATAATAAATAAATAAATAAAAAATACACACATTGTGACGCATAAGAATACAATGCAGTGAAGATATTACATTCGTGGTAATGTTATTGCATAGCGAGTTAATAGTTATATATCGCCTTATAGTCACTAATGGGAACTATGTGAAAAATATAGTGACTGCTATAAGATATGTTCAAATTAGAATATTACGTTCATTTTATTTTTTCCTCGCCAGCATTTTAACAAAGGGCTCGGAACAAATGTAAGTATTTAACAAAGGACCCGCGCGAGCCCCCTCCATCACATTCCTGTTCGAAATTACAAACTGCAGAAGCCAGTGGAGTATCCCTATTCCCCGAATCAGGACGTAAGAATCACAACAATTGCGTTTATTATTTTTCCAGAGGAGACGCTTGATTTCTTTGAAACAATCGGAATTAATTATAGTTGAAAACAATCGGAAATTAATGATACGAACGAAACATGCTTACGAGGGGGGGGGGGGGGG
>JAGDQP010065150.1:0-11461 GCA_022664845.1 Lepisma saccharinum | reverse complement strand
AAAGGGGAGAAAATAAATATAAAAATGGAACAGCAACTAGGCTGTTATGAGACCTGAAAATTTTGTTTTGTTCAGAGGAAGCCAAATACTATTGTGTTTGTTATGGTTTTCCCGGTTTTGTGGATTCAATGTAGAAATAGTTTTTTTGTTTTGTTTTGTTTTTTTGCATATTTCGATGTGTTTCCAATTTTTATTCAAGTTGTGGGATCACATGGTTATAGGAGTTTTGCCACCATAATGTTTACTTTGTCTTTGACATTATGAAGAATGTCATCAGTTAGTTGATTCAGTTCTTGTGGAGTTTTGTTATCAATAACAAGACTAAGTTGTTGATTCTATCTCAACGAGAACTTATTTACTGAGTGTTTTCCTTCTACTAGCCTGCCTCAGTGTCAGCGGATGTAAGATTTCTGACTCTGGCCGAACTTGAACCCGGATTTTTTAGTGATGTCCACCTCAAGACGCTGAGCTCAATATGATATACCTACAGTACAGAAGACTGGTTTAATCGGCTATTTATTATTATCTTGTTATTGGAAATTTTTGTCACATTGCCGATCACCATTTCCTCCAACGATTTGTTTTTCTGTCATAAAAAGACTGAAAAACGACCTTCTGTCATCAGTTACCCTTGATCGATTCTCCTGGTTGATGATTTGGCTGTGAAGCGGAAAGAGATTAAGAAAATTTCTACTGACGATCTTGTTATTGATTGTTAAAATGAAGCCAAGACGTTACCCTTTGATACGTTAGAGCTTTTCATCTGCTGTAAATAACACTGTACAAGAAGTTAACAATTAAGATTTCCTTATTTTTACGTCAGATATGAGTGTGACCTTTTTTTAGCCATGTCATATTAACAGCACTTCAGTTACGTATATGCAGAGTATGAAGTAGAAACTACGCTTGAAAATAGATGGGATGCGCCAAGCGATATATCATCTAAGGTCTTTCCTAAGTGATCTTGCCCCCTCCCCCACAAGTAATGACGCCAGTGGTTGATACAAAAGAAAGTTACATTAAATAATAATGAATTACTCCCAACTCGCAATCATTCAAAAAAATTGGATTTTTTCTTCCAACACGCAGCTCCTCACACTGAGACAAGCTCTTCATCCCCGAGGGCTATCGACAACTGCAGCTTCAAAGCAAAACTTGCTACAACTTCTTTCCAATGTTGTCAAATGTCCGCGTACACGTTTTTGTGCTCTCTCTCATGTGATTGATTGAACTACTAATACTGCTGAAGCCTGGCACAACAGACTGCGATGGAGAATTGGTAAATGCCACCCGAATGCTGTAGAATTTCCGAAGGTTCTGATGAATGATGCACAGCATTATGACAATCTCGAAGGTAGGGCCGAGCTTCAACTGGACAGCAAAAGGAGGAAGATAAAATATGTCGAACTTGATTTAAGGTTATCTGCCTCAGTGGCACAATATAAGTAAGACAAAAATATTGAAAGAGCTCTTAGACAGTTGGGCTATATGCTCAAATTATAGTAATCGGGGAGCTCCAACACAACAACGAGGACAATGTACATTTAGCGCAGGTACCAAAATATACAAGTATTTTTCATTATTCTTAGTAATACATTCATATGGAGTAAACAGGGTGGATGGACGTTTTATTACACATGCATGAGGGCAATGTGTACTTCGCACTGAAACCAAGTGACACGGCTCCTTTTGGAGCCGCCTTGGGGTATGGGCTGAAAATAATCATTCCGTTTTCCCAATACTCTTAGGTGTAAGTCATATCATCCCATCCGTCCTGCTTTCGTTATTATTATTATTATTATTAGTTGAACTCTAATAGTGATATCAAATGTGGACCAATGTTTTGTGTGTTTTATAATGTCTGCTTTTATTTCATTTGTAACAGAAGGCTAGTGTTGTATAGGCCCATGGTTATTATTATTATTATCATCATATTATTATAATTATTCCAATAATTTATTTTAATTTTAATAAATTTCGAATTTATTGGACTAATTACTCGACTCGTGATAACCAACTTTCCTTTAGCCCTAAACAAATAGGACTTGTTCTTAGGTGACATATGCTCTTAATATGGAATTAAACTGAATTCATTGATGGTCTTTAGGCATCTAAAGCTCAGGCTGAGATAGGGGAGGGGAAAGGATTCGAGAGGGTGTTGGCCAGGGCCAATGTTGAATGTGCCATCCCAGCATTTGCCTGGTGTGACAGAAAAAGAACTGGAGAAACCTCAGTCAGCATGGTCGGCCGCTGGGATCAAACCCAGCACTACCACTGAGCTACGGCGTCTCAGTTCTTAATATGGAGTAAACTAGGCAGATGTGATAGAGTTTGATTCCATATGGCAACATCGCAACCTCTGAGCGCGAGTTGAGAAAATATTAGAAACGCTGAAAACGCTCAAGGCCTGGGGACTGCGAGTTTTGACGAAATTCCGAAGACTGCGAGTTGGAAAGCTGCGACTTGGGACGACCCCATAATAATTCACTGAATACCTGACAGTAGCCAATAGAAAAATGTATCTAAACTAATATAATGTTGACTGTATACATTATCAATAAGATTCTTCTAAACTTTATAACAATGATTTTTTTTAATGAGACAAAAATCATGAACTTTTTCTGATGCACAAGCTCGTGTCCTTATGGATGAGTTTTTGACTGATGCCCTATTAAAAGTGTTCAGATCACTATAAAACTCAAGACAATTGATTCTTTTTTCGTTCAATTATAATGCCAACACATGTAGCTATCACTATATTTTCTAAAACATTGCAAAGCTGAAAATAGCCAAATTGTGGACTGATTCCCTTTTAAAAATATACGATTCAATTGCCTTTACGAAACTTGCAATCCATGAATCGTACCTACAATCATATTCATAAAAGATGGCCGATATGAACACTTTCTAAATTCAGAGATTCTGCCAGGATATCCATTTTGGGGTGGTGTAAAGCCAAAATTTGTGGTTTGGCAGGGATTAAATACAGATATACATGTTTTCTATAGATTTTTAACCATAAAAAAATAGTTGGGGTGTGACACTTCCATTGGGAGGCTGACAGAATCCCTGGATAAGTTACATATTACAGCAACGGATTCTAAATTTAAAATAAGCGTTCTATAAGTATATCTTGCAACATGTATTAACTCACTGTCGCCAAAGTGTGCAGTTCTGTGACTGAATTTTTTTTTTTACAGTAGCCATTTTTCATGAATCTGTGTACTTACTGAGGGAGCTACCATCCTGTGTAAAGAGTAGTACTCAAATTTCAATTTCACACTTCCTGATGCAGATGAAGAGATATTCCTCGACGAAAATCTCTTGGAGATGAAACCAATTTGCGCCGCGCTAAACCTTGAAAATTAAGGGGAATAGATTCTTCTTCCCCTCCTCTAGAGAGACTAAAGAAGGAAGATAACAGAAATGAAGCAGCAAAGCACCCCCTTTATCTCACCCCCCACAGACCCACAGCAAACTTGCTCTTGACGCCTCCTGATGGAGACAAATCACATGAAGATCGATCATATAGCTACGCACACATTTCTTCCTTCCGAAAAAAAAATAAAAAAGGAGAAGTAATTCCGCTCGCGGAATAAAAGATGGCGCTGTCGTCGTTGTCGTTTTGTAGAGATGATCTTCGGCAACGGCGCGGCCTATGTAAATGAGGCGTGAAATTTAAAGTCAAGTCATGTGTAAAAGAAAGGGGGGAAAGCATTGGTTAATAGGTTATCTTCTAGAAAATAGAGGGAAAGTATTTTCAGAATTCTTGCAGAGAAAAGGTTTATTGGACATAACAAGACAGGAGAGCGGTTGTAACATTTGCATAAATATTGCATACGTTCTTTGATATATTTATTAATATCACTATTGAACACGGTGTTTTTGTGTTTTGGGATTTAATTGATGTAATAGAACCTTATTCTTCCCATCACTTCAAATTTGAAAGCCGTTTCTGTCTATCAGGTACAGAGGTTTTTAATGCAAATTGTATTAATACAGTACAATAATTCTATATTACGTAATTTTTTTTGTTACAGTTGTGTTGTCAAGAATATTACTTCTTCTATTGCAATTTTTAACGTTAACCCCAGTGCTGACTAAAGTTTTTTCCAGATTTTTTCCTCAATCACACCAGGCAAATGCCAGGATGGTACCTACAAACTAGGCCTCGTGAAATGTCTCATCTCGTCCGAGTGTGTCTGAGGAAGCCGAGTGTTTTGGTAGTCGGCGAAAACGTTTACAAAAAAAAAAATTTTTTTTAAATAAATTGTAGTGCTTTGCTCAGCCTTTAATTTGTTAAAAAATGTATTACCTCGGAAATCTATACCAGCGTTTATTACTTCAAAGTAGGGCTATCCTACAAAGAACAGGGAATATCTAAAGCTATTTTTAATGATCCTTACAAACAGCTTTAATTCCCATTTTCCAATTAATTCAAGCTTAATAATTTTATTTTCTGACTGCTCCAGATTCAAGTACAATGTTAAAAGCATTCATTGATCGAGATATCGATGTATAAAAATCCTATGTTACAGAAGCACACTCCACAAGTTCTCTTAATAATAGTTTCAGTGATTAACCATTGTGTCATGGTCTTTCCCGTCTCGAACAAAGACATAAATGTGTCAGCCTTTTTCACTACGGAATTTTGAAAGGATGCTGGGTTTGATAAGAAAATTTAGTTGTTTTTTTATTGCTTTATGATGTTATTCGAACCTAAGCCTTTTGTTGAAATCGGGAAGAGTCACATAGGCCTCCTTTTTTGTTGAACTAGCACCAGAGATTGGTAAAAGAAGTATATCGGAAGCAGTGGAGGAAGGCTTATCTTTGGATTGTACCAACCGTATTGACAAATATTTGTCTCTTAGTCATTCACTACTGGTTCAGTTGAAACTAAGCAACCGTTTTTGAAAGATTGTGGTCGTGTTCTATAGTGAGAGCATATCCAGTCTGTTGTGCTTTGTTACTTCTATCGAAGAAGAAAAGCATTAGTCGACCAGTAAATCCAGTTGGCGGAAAATTTCCCGTTTACGGGAAATTCTATGGTCTCACGGGAAAAAGGAAAATATTTGCTAAATGTGGCAAAAACGGGAAATTTGGGAAGGTGTTAAAATTTTAGATGAAAAATCTTTTTCTCTCTGTCTGCTTCACACACACTATCTTTGCGTCTCCCCTCTTCGTCCTTTAACATTTCTTGGATGGACAGACCCTTCCAAACATGATTTTATTGTACACCCCCATCCTCCTTGGTTTGCTTTCTGCACCTGTAGCACAGAGGAGTACAGAGGAGTGGGAAGAGGTTTGATCTTAAGAAGGACTGGAAGATTGGAAATTGCAAGGCGAGGGAGTTTTTATGATGAGCCACGAAAATTGCAACCATATGATGGATGAGGACAAACTGGACAATGCTCTTTCGGGTTCTTTGTGCGTTCATACTCATTTTTGAAAATTGATATTGTACTGTACAGCATTCAAGTAGGTAGCAATGGCGACTTCTATGGAGGTTGCTCCATGCAGGTATTTTCAAATTGCCCTAAAGAACATCTTTGTTATATGTATGTGTAACAAATAAGAAATCGCCGCTAAAATAAAAAGAGGCATACACACACACATAAACAACGAGTAAGAGAGCGGGGGGAGGAGGAGGAAGAGGACATGTGTGGTAGGGTCAATTGATGAAGGGGCTTTTGTAAACCATCAACTTTGATCTTAACTAGAGCCGCTTGGTCTGAGGTTCAACAAAATTCGAACTGCGTTCCTTTAAATAATCAAGATGTCAGGTCACTTCATTTTGATTCAGTTTGTGAGCCTTGTAAGGTGTAGTCTTAAATCTCTTTCTGAATTCAGCGTGTTTGTGTGCGTTTCTGGCTGTTGTTAGCGCGAATTTTACAAGTTTGTTAGGCGGTATATTTTTCATATATTATTTTTAATTATGAGCGATTTAGGTGCTAAAAAGCGATCTAAACGAAACAGATCAACAAGGAGTAGCTCGAAGAGAAAGATTTTAAAACGTGGTTGCAGAGCGTACTAGGTTCCGACACCAAGCCTGCAACGTGGAGTTACTATGCGGTAAAAGCGAATCATACAACTTTCGAAAGGGTTGAAACACCAGGCGAAAGTAAAATAGATGCTTTATTAGAACGAAACGAAGTGCCGGAAGTGCATTTGCTTAAAGTGAACTTTCATTGTGAGCCTTTATATTTATTATGAGTTTTGAAAAATGCAGACTATTGAGGTGAAAATTCAATCATCGTTGGACGTTATTAAGGTAAGTAATAAGAATTCTTTGTTTAAAAATTAGCCAATAACTTTTAAATATAGTGGCGGGAAATCTGGCTCTGGGCAGGAAATTTTAAGCCTTCTGACGGGAAACGTCGATTTACAAAACTGACATCACTGGAGTGGACGAAGAGAAAAACTAAAGCAGAGTGAAGTATTGTCAATTGCTGAGTAAGCAGATTAGGGTGACTTTTCAAGAGATGCAGAATATATGCAGAAACCGGACGATCAACCTTCTTGTTCAACGTCTGCATCTACTTCGAATGCACTAAATAAATTTAACAGACGCGGAAGTAAAGTCGATTTTTTTAAAAATTGAAATGAACTAAACTGTTTTTTATTTGAACTTATTTTAAGGCCTTTAGGGAACTTTCACTCAGGCCGAATGGATGATGAAGTATTAATGGGATGAAAAAAATGGGAGGATACGGGAGTACCTAGAGAAAATACACACACTCGATGTTTGTCCACCACAAAGCCTATAAAGCACTAAACGGGATCCAACCGACGACCATACACACCAGAGGTGAGTGTTCTAGAACTAAGCCACCGCGGCACATCCTTATCTTGTGTAGTTTGGCTAATAATTATGTTGTATCTTGATCAGCATGGTGCAATCTCCTACGTTTTACTTTTGGATGGCATGATATCTGCAATATTTTACGAGACAAGACAAGACAAGCACATCTTTTCGAGACAAAACACGTTTTACACGAGACAAGATGATACAACCTGAAGTCTCGTCTCGTCCCCTGGCAATACTAGTGGTAAGACAGCCAACGGGTCTATTTTCAGTCTAGAACAACAATGTTTCCAAAAATATCTCACCATAAACTGAGGAAAGATAATTTTTACGGCACTCTGCACGTCTACAAACTCATGAAACATTAATTTGATAAGCTGTGACCCAAATAAAAAGCATGACTGTATGTAATTTAGGTTGTTGTTGAAACGTTTCTGAATGTGTAACAATTGTGGAAAATATATTAGCTTGGCTTGTATGAGCATCAGAGCGTGAATAAAGTTCATGCAAAAAGAATTGTGACACCAACGAAAAACAAAACGTGATACTTTATAAAAATACAAACACTACGGCAAATGACCAATCAGAATTAATAAAACGTAATTATAGTATTCATGTTAAACAAACCGAGAAGACTATAACAAGTGCGCTTAAAGAGTACGAGATGAGATTATAGTCTACTTAATTGGACAGATCTCATTGGCGTACATAAGAAATGTTTCGAAATTCTTATTGTGCTATTTATACAGTGTGTTGGAACTATCGTTGAAATACAGTGTGTTGGAATCATAGGCCAAAATTGAAAGTTTACCCGCTAGATACATGGCAGTTTATATAGGAGAACTATATATCATGTGAAAATGAAACTCAGGGATAGTGTTTGTATCATGTAAATATATACACTACAGTATAATCACACGTGCTACTACCGCAGATATTCATAGTAACTGCCGCTGGCCTGGAGACAGGCAACGACACTCCGCTGCATGTAGTCCCTCACACGGACCATATTACCGGGAATGTTTTTTAATGTGCGTGAACGCAGCTTGAATGCGTACGTGTAACGTAGTAAGGCCAGGATTGGTGTCTTGCACACGATGGATTTGACATATCCAGGACCGGCAGAAGGGTATTTTCTACTACAAGCAAACAATAGCTTTGGTGGCGCCTTCCTTCCCAACTAATCATCCCTTTAGTGAAAAGGCTTTCCTTAATCTTGGTATTAACGAGTTACATTTTCTGAGGTTGTCAATTTTGAAAACACTTGGTAGTAAATAATATTATCTTCAGTTTACTTATTCAGCCAGTTTTATACATAGAAACTGAGACAATAAAAAATATGTTAGATATAGATACAATATAAACAAGATAACATCGAAGTGTTATGATTTATTGAAAAAAATATAGAGAAATTGCGAGGAAACCTATACGTCAAATATGTATCTACACCCTATTCCAAAAAGGATGATTGCATTGATTAGGCTGTTTTCTGATGAAAACTCTTTAAGTCCAACTTCGGGTATCTTCAGAAACAGTAAACCAAAGAGGTTCGAGCCCCCAAAAGTATGATGAACCTTCGCAATTGAAAAAAAAATGTGTAAATAGGTTTGTATTCTTTTAACTGCAATAAGACATGTTGAAATGTGTACTAAGTGTAGAAAAAAGTAGCATTCATTGAAATGCGTAATTACACAGTATTTCGAAACTATGCATACATGTGATCACGTGATGGTTTTGTCACCTACTTTTCCATACGTAAAAGAACATTCCCAAACAAAGCAATTACAGCAAACTTAGTTCTCGCATTCATAGTTCCATGAACAAGACAAAGGAGAAAAAACAATAGCATTTGCAACGGATATGAATCCCATTGTCTTGGACACCGAAAATTCAGTCAACTTTCGTCAGAGGGTGTTCTATCAGAAAGAGATAAGTAGGTGTGTTGATTTTAGCTCAGTGGTACAAGTGCGCTGCTTGAATTCGCTCAAGCAAGACGTGTCGTTTTCGTGCTCCGTGTCTGTGGAGTGAACTAGTGATTCGTGTCGAAGTTCATAGTTTAATAAGTGAACATTAACGGAATGAACACAGCAATATTACGTAAAACACTCAATACCAATTTAAGAAGTCTTACACAGAAGATTAACACAGTGGCATGTCATAAGTAAATTGCGGACCAATTACAATTGAGAAAACACAAGTGAAATCTATTAAATTTGATAGCTATAAAAATTTGCGTACATACCCTGTTCAACTTTAGAAATAGCTGAAGCAGCGCTTCAATCTTGTCAAGGAAAATTAATCAACGAGAATGGTGAAACACTACAAGAGTTAACAATGCAACTGAGACAAATGGATCTTATCAGATTGAAGCTTTCATTCTACCGTTTGAAGTAACCGATGAACAGGTAAAAACACATTTTCAACCATACGGAATAGTCACAGGTGTACCTAAACTGGCACTTCTCCCAATTCTATAGGTTTAAGGTCTACAGCGGTAAATGAATCATATCTTTGAACAAAGTGCAAAAAAAACTTTTTTTTCTGAACAAACTGGGGCTAAACATACAAATCTTCAAACATTTCCATCAAAACATTTGTGAAAAATGCAATGAACTAAGTGACATAAATCACAAGTGTACAAATCCGAATGTGACAAACCGAGACCAAAAAGCGGTACAAAGAAGACCTATTAATATGGTGCAGAATTTAGATCCATTATTTTACAAAACTTTCCCTCGCTTAGTTTCACCTCGTCAAAGAATAAACTCAGTGTCTCCGGTTAGGCCTATCCAACCAACTGAGCACCAAGAGAGTCACGTTGACGCTGAAAAAACTCTTGGTGTAGATAAGAGTGTAAAAGAAGAAAAAAATAAGGATGGAAACACACAACTTGCTGCCAACTTCCAAGAGCAGGATACAACCAACAGTGGCCAAGGTCAAGTCGCTAAGAGTTCGTCGTTTTCTTTGCATTCAGATCTAAAAGTTAGTGAAAATTTACAGCAAGAAGGGGGTAGTGTCGCACCTAGTAATCCTTCATCACTCGATTATTCTAGTGAGTCAAATGTACCCGTGCAAAACTACGACGATAATCATGCCGTATCAAAAAGTACCAAACGCAATAGACGAAAAGCCTATTTAAGACTTAAGAAAGAACTCGCCTTTTTATTAACGCCTGTGGTGGATCGGGAAATGCGCTACTGCACGCTCGGAATGCTTACAAGCCCTGAAAGAAAAGTTAATGAAATCTCAACCATCGAGTGATACAACAGGAACAGGTAGCCTTTAACATATATTAATTGGTTCGAGTGACATCACTTCCCGTAATCCAGACAAAGTGGTAAGTGTTGACCTCTATTTGCATAGTACCTTCTTTTATCGTAGAGAAAAGTTTGCAATGATTCTTGTCGTAGTTGTAGGCTATTGTGTGTGTATTATGTCTGTATATATGTTTTATCAACTTAGGATTTTGTATTTATGAGTATTTTTCTTGTGATATGTAAATTATGTATCATGGTTAAGTGGAAGACAAGGCTATCAGCCTTAACTTTTCCCATGTAAAATAAAAGTCTAAAAATAATAATAATGCATCGGTTCAGAGGTTTTTATTTTGTATGTATCGTCATGATTTTAAAGGTTGTTACCTTTAACCTCACAAACTCACAGTTGTCAAGCAATGCAAGTTTTGCAGCAGTTTGTCAATCACCACGAAGTTCATGTGGCCTGTTTTCAGTAGGTCGCAGATGCGACCCTCTAGTTAACCAATTATAACGTACACTCATCTCATTTATTCAAACATAAGTTTACTGCAATAGCAGTGCGCGTGGATTTGTGTTTCACAGACGTATACATACATTCGTCAGGAAAAATGTTATCTGGAAAACTACAGAATATCGGTATAATATGTGCTTACCTACCCTCAGGCAATAATTTTAGGAGAAAAAGTGAAACCTTTTTAGTGACGACATAACCTTGGAACTTCAACGTTTACGACCTTTAAGAACAATATTACGTTTAGATGCCAATGCAACTCGTAGAGCGGAAGATTCAAGTAACCATGCCAACATTAGTCCAGAGCTCATTCGCTTAACTAAAGTGCTTGAACTTGTGGGTGCTTATGAAATTAGTCATCCAAATGATTATATGCCAACATACCAGGTGTGTAAATATGAAACCGGAATTTGTGCATATACGGCGTTAGCTGTCACTGTGGCTACTGTAAAACTGCGTCCTTGGCGCCACTTGCTTGTTTCGACTGCTGATAACGATTTGCAACTCACAACCAGACAAGTTTCATGTCATAGTGTAGTGTTTAATAGCGTTGAACATGGCGCAATTTGTATCTACAAACTACGATGTGCAGACAACATTGATATTTTGTTACCACTTCAAGAAAATTGCTTCAGAATAGCATCGCATGCTTGTCAAAGCTTACGGTGATCATGCTCGTGGTAAGTCACTGTGCTATGCGTGGTTTACGAAATTTAAAAGTAGCGATTTTGACGTGACAAACGAAGAACGTGGAAGACCACCGAAAAAGTTTGCAGACAACGAATTGCAAGCTTTGTTGGATGAAGATGACGCTCAAACTCAACAACAACTCTCGGATCAATTAAATGTGACACGAGAATTAGTTTCCATACATTTAAAAGCCATGGG
>JAGDQP010065147.1:0-10943 GCA_022664845.1 Lepisma saccharinum | reverse complement strand
TTACCATCATTAGAACAATTACTATTCATTAATCATTATTGTATTTGATTCACAATTTATGGGCTTCAGAGCGCCCCCTCGTTAGTAATGCATAACAGAAGGGTGCAGATTTTTTTTTAGTGAGTTTTGGACCTGCAAATTTCCCCTAAAAAGACATTGCTTGTTACAATTTTAATTTTTTCTCCATAACAGTTTTAGAGAGAATGCACTTTTTTATTGTACTTGGTACTTCAGTTATGTTTTAAAACTGTGCAAAATGAAAGGTGAACCGCACATTTCATTTTAGAACTGCACGTTAAACAAAACTCTGGAAGTGTGCAGTGGAAAACTGCAGCATTCTTGTTGCGTTTAATATTTTTCGTATGTGATTTTCAGCAGTATGATTTTGCGTTATTTATTTATAATTATCATTATTTTAGATGTACAAGACTATTATAGTTTTAAGTAGTTTTGGTTATCTTTGCATCCTTCAATTGTAGATTTTCGCCACTGTATAAAGTTCGTTTCATATGGCGCCGTCTGATTCCTTCTGGAAATTGATAATCCTCTTCTAGTCCAGTTTGTTTTGTCACAATAGCGGTTAAGCTTCTTCTGTTAATACACGTTAATTTCGTTCTGGTTCGCTGCCCTCTACCACCAAACGTTACCTTACAGCCAAAACACAATTACATTATAGTACGGCACCATCAACGTTTTCCGTGACGTAAGGGTGGTCGATTTCCGCAACCATATGCATTTAATGTATATTTTCAGAAGGTACTTGATTTAAATTAACTTTTTTTCGTGTCAAAGCAAATCCGACTAAAAGAGGAATCAGGGGGAAGACGGGCGGGATAATAGCGGTATCGCGGCGGGTCAGTGGCGGCACGAAGGCGGTATAGCGAGGAGGCGGCGGCACAGTGGCGGGACGAGAGCGACCTAGCTGGGATTTCTGGCGGAGACGGAGCTGCATGCCGCCGGCGGACCGAGGGCTGCATTAGTGTAAAATCGTGCGCGGGCCGGCGGCGGGAGTCGCTAGAGGCCCGCCATTTCGTCGCTGTTGGCCCGCCATCGGACTGCCGTCGCCTTGTCAATGGGGCACTGAACCACGCTCTGTGCGATATAGATGTTGCAGACAGAGAATATTACTGGAACTGAAAGTTTTCAATAAAACTGGGTGATCTATTTTTAAGTCACTGTAGTAATACGATATGTTAGCTCAGATAGCACAAATTAGGATCATTTAGGTAACGTTGGGTGTTATTTGGTACAGTTATGAAGTATGGATCGAAGCACAATTTTGTGATATAATACTTTATTGTGAAGTGAACATGAAGCAGAGTTCTACATCAATTCATTTCCAGAGAGGTATTTGGGATACATTATAGTTAGGACATTATATTAAAAATAACGTTGACCAGATTATTATATACTGTTTCTCGAAATTACTTCTAGAAGAAATAGAGGTTTTTAAGCTGGTTCCGCAATACCGAAATATATTCAATTTCAGTACCAACAATAGCATTCGGTGCACACTAAGGAAGCACCAAAAAATCTTACGCTGGTATGAAATGGAAGAATGAAGAATATATTACCTTAAAGATACATTGCTGTTGGTAGAACTAATTGAGGGCAGATGATCAAGGATAATGTATACTGGATGTACGTTGTAGCCAATCTAAAGATCTGAAATATTTTATTTCATACTTGAAATAACTAGTAAAATTAACTGGAAATCTTTAATCCAGTAATTCACAAAGTGAGAAAATAGATTCCAAGTATTTATGTTCTTAGAATATTACTTCCTCTATGATAATATCATTGTGGCCAATAAAATAAACACTAGTAAAATTGTAATAAGGTGATTTATTAAAAAGGACGTTAATCCCAATGAATACACAAATTAATCATACGTTTTATTTACACATGTTTTTTTTTTTTTAAATTCATTAGTAAGAGAAAATGAACTTTCTTTTTAATTCATCTTAAACACGCCAGAAAATAATATAACATGAGTGGAATCCTCTGCAATTATAATAACGAATGGTCTTTTAACTCTGAATTGTTACTGACTGCGATGCATGGAGAATTATATTATAATCCCTGCAAAGAGAACATTACGAAGAATTAGACTACCTTACATTTCCCAACGCCCAAACAAACAAATATACGGTAATTCTTCAAAGGTTTATTATTATTATTCGTCACTAATATTGAAAAATTCGAAATATAGGAAACTATAATAATTTAGTATAGCAATTTTGTACCAGTGAATAGACGTGTTCAAGATTAATGCGGTAAAACAGTGTTTGAAGAGGACAAAAGTCGTTGAAAGAAGCTCCAGGAAGTACGGAATTAATAATCAACGAAATGGCCAAGAACTCTGCATAATAAATTCAGTTTATTTTCCTTAACCATATCTTCAAATAGGAACGATCCCAAGTATTGACTATAGCCAACTAAGGATTGAAAAAAGACAGGTTACGTATTGCATATTGGGAGACAATCAATTCCTAACTGTTCATTCTTTAATATAAATAAACCCAACACCCATCAACACAGTAATTATGATCGCTGGCTTCAGAGACACTTGAAGGTTAACGTTCTGCAACTAAAGAAACTAGTTTCAAGAGTTTCCCTTACTTTAACCAGGCGATTGATGACATGGTTCCTGGACAAAGGACCTGACTACTAGCTCCCTCTTCCCTGCCCCGGGAAGTGTTTACCGAGGAATGTTATCCTTGTAACATGTGAAATGCTTAGGACAACTGTTAGGCCCATAAACATAACTTAAGAAAAGGAAAAAGTTACAAGTAATTTAAAATAACTCTCCTCTCTGAAAGTAATCAGTGCAAAATTTAGTAAATGCCAATTTCCTTTAGATAGAATATTCCAGAGTAAACATGCTTTATTAAACACGAACACACAGTTTGTCGTAGAATATATTTCTGATTTCTTGTTTGCTAGGTAGCAAATAATTCTATTAAATTTCAGTTTCGTTCGAGTTATCAAAATTTCCTTTCTACTTTTTATTGTATTCATGTTTTGTAAAATCAGGACCTATTCAAGAGCCAAAATCTTATCTGAATAATATTCCAGAGTAGAATAAAGTTGTATAGCAATCATTAGACCTGTTACTAACATGAAAGTTCTGGAATTGACACACAAGAAAAAATTACCGACGCTGCTACGAGTATTCCCCAAAATTAAAAAAAAAAAGATGTAAGCCATGGTGGTCTACCACACACACCCTACGTTAGTTACCTTGAGTTGATAAGGGTTGTATGTTAGTACTCTAAATTTTAAAGTATAAGAGACGATCTAGACGAAAGATTTATATTGCTTAAAAGAAATTACACATAACTCTTCCATGTACTGAGGTATAAACCAGGAAAGAAGGAAAGATTGAGAAAAGTCAATTCTTGATCGGTTTTGTAACTAAATTCGCTATAAACTGTCAATATCCATTAAGAGAATTGAGATTATTTCGATTTGTTTATTTTATACTAAATAAGTCCATGAAGTAATTTTCGTATACGAATTATGATGAAACATTGTAAAAGAAATTTGGATATTCATACCACAATATGAATTATTCAAAAGTGTCACAATATGAATTAAACTAAGGATTTCAGACAATTATTTTGAGAATTTAAGAATATAGAGGATTATGTATGTTTACTTGCCCCCATGCAAATAATTTATTTAAAGCATTCATTTATTACTTATTTATTATTAAAATACATTAGAAAACTAGAAATATCACCTCCACAACGACAGGTTTTCGTATTGTGATCGTTGTTATTACTACAGGTAATGCATTAATTTTAATTTTTATTGGATATTAGTTTGTGAAAGCGTTGCTATTTTAAAAAGTAGAGAAAGGAAAATTTAAGTTACTTGCAGTTTGCTGTATACAATTTTAAGAATAGTCTACAGGTAAATTTGTCACCTCCATGGAATACATTCAAAGCTTTATTAAAAATCCACCAAATAGCAGCACAATACAGATACTCTGCATAAAGATGTTTCTGTTGTATTTTGACATGAGATCAGAAGCAGTATAGATGAAAGTTTATAAATGCTTTTTATTGATTAAAGATATTTAAATTATACATGTGTTCTTTAGACATGTGTCACCTCCATGGCTTTCGTAACTTATAAAAATTTGGTTTGAAAATTTGTTAGAATTCATTAAGTATAAATTTAGAAACTAAAACTCAAAAACGAAAGCATGTAAAGAGAATTACAAGCTTCTTATAGGCATTGTAAAATTTGTATGTCATCTCAATGTATGTCACCTCCATGACACTATAAAACATGCAGGCATAATCTTATCGATATCTTTCAGCACTTTCTCAATGATCATTCGCTGGTATTCCCGTTGTGTGACAGATGTCATAGGTGGTGAGATCGTTGGTTACGCATTTCACCACGCAAGCGCATGTGCAACAGCCAATAAAACATCACTTTCTTAACCAAGCGCTTGTTGTGGCATATTCAGTGTGGATTGTCTTCTGAAAGATAAAACTTCCCTGTTTTTCTTTTTGTCACGTAGAACCACTTTCATCAATATGGATCCGATCGAACATGTTCTGAAATATTACTTGAAGTATGGAAACTCTTGGATCCAGCATTGACACGCAAAATTGCATGCGTTTCTTTTAAGTTATTTCGGTCAATACTGATTTTGAGAAATGTCGTCATCCGTCATTTTCGTAGATTCGGCGAGGTTTCGTTGATTTTTTTAACCCAAGGCGAAAGTCAAACATATAATTTGTCTACATAGTGGGATTGCCTGAAGTCACGCCTGGTCTGGCTTTTCTCTTCCTTCCATTTTATATTAATGAAAGCATCTGTAACAACAGCTTTACTCATTAAGGAGTTCCAATCTTATTCCCATGCTCTCAAAAAATTTTTTATAATAGCAAATTTTACAATGTCCTTTATGCTCAAAGGCTAAAAATAAATACAAATTCAAAATTCATCGCTTACACGAAGCAGGTACTCATAAATGTTCCGCCTTCAATATTCTTCACCCATTCGTTGTACACACTGGAGCTCTCATCGCAATAACCACTCGAATAAACAGAGGACTCGACTTTTTCATTCTACAACTTGCCAGTCTTCAAATAAACTCTGTACATGCCAGTGTCACTTTCTGAAAACCCAACGCTAAAAGAGCCCCACATGACACCGTTCCTATTACCCACAGTTTCATGGAAACGTCATATCCTCCGAGTACGTCTCCTATTCAACACTGTCTGCCTATCGTGTTCTCATCTTTCATTTCCTAAACGAGCATGCTCGTTGGATAAATGTGACTATTATAATTATACTGGGATGGAGAAAGTAGTTATTTTATAATAACTGTAACAAAAACTTAAATTTGTATTAAAATGCAAAGATGTGCTTAAAAGTAAAAATTCTTCTCTTTTACATCTACACGTTACATCTTTTCAGTATGAACGAGTTGAAGCATTAAGTGAAGAGTAAATTATTTAACAACGCATATTTTGGCATTTTAAATTTATTTAAATAATCTTTAGGTAATCTATATTGTAAATTATTTAATATAGGCTCCAGTATTACAAAAGTATATTATCTTTAAATAACATCTATTTAAGTAACATTTTGCATCACGTCCCGTACACGACGGTTATGGCTATGATAGTTTAATCTTTGTTTCATATAATCAAATAACAGTTACAATTAATATAAAGCTCAATTATCCATCTTAATTTTCTTATTATTTATACGTAATATTTTGCCACCACCATGGCAACAAATGTCATAGCCATGGCAATGACAAAAATGGAAAATTAAAATAAATTCTGAAAATATGCTCCTTGATCGAATTAACATCTTTATATGTACACAACAGTACATAAAAACTGAAATTAAGAAAGTAATTTTATTTTTTTAGAAAATGACATGAAATTGACCAAAAATTTTCAGAATGACCCAGTAGGGAAACACAAGGTGTCAGATTCGACCTTGGATAGCAAATGCATCACTAAATATTTATTTTAGGCTGAAATCGAAAAAATTCTTATTTTAATCAATCAGTAGGACTGGACAAGTTACATTCAATATTGAGGACGCAAAAGTGCTGGTGAAGACAAAATGTAATTTTAGCAAGTAATAGAAAATCAATAGATAAGCATTTATGCGATTAAGTATCAAAGCCTAGACACATCTTTTACAGTATTAAAAAAAGTTTCTATCGTATAGTATACAGAACGTCAAATATACGCGGCAATATTTCAAGGATAAATTACCTACAAGGATAAAAAGTGATTATGTTAATCTTTCAAACATACCTTCAGAGTTACAAGCTCTCAAAGTTAATGAATCATCGTTACAAACTACTATCTTGAAAAAGATGAAATATCAGCTTAGCAAATGGCAAAGCTGTATCAAGTGTATTAGGAAAGTTAAAAATAGTGCACGTGTCTTGAAATTCGCCACTAGAGCCTATCATTGTGATGAAATTGACGATGCGGTAGAAAATCGCACTCCTCTGTCAAATTTTGGTCAAACATCTTCTTTGGATGAAACTTCCATTGTCATTTACTTATGATATTCATTTCTCTAGCTGCTACGTCACTTAGATAATACCAAATTTTGATTCAAGAAATTTCTACATCCAACAATATCCTAAGGAAAGTAGTCGAAATTTAGCTGAGAATTCGGAACAAGAAATCAAAGGGGAATCAAAATCAAGATTATACAGACAGAAAATATCTTGTCCTGATTAGAAACTTAATACGATCTTATCAACCCTTTATCTTATTACAAATGGATAGCAAATAGACTGCCGAATATTAGTATAGCAGCCTTTCCTAACGCCACACATGAGTTAGGATTCACTTCAAGGATAAACATAGCAAAGAACTTTTTATTAACACTTTCCAAGAAACAGACTTTGATCCTACAGGTGAAATGAACGGTTTTGACGATAAAAGATCTGAACCTCAAAAAGCAAAAACAATACTTTTTGCATTATTAGAGACATGTCAACAAAAATGAAAATTGAAGATCTCAAAAAGTAATTATTGAAAGTATCAATTACTAATTTGATGGGAATTAGAAATGACAATGATCCTCTACCGTTAGTGCGCCTGTTCACAAAAAGCACTGCTCTAGTTAACCAATCATTAATAAACGTCCTTACTATAGGATACCTTATGTACAGGGTTGAAGAACATGGGACCACTGCCAGACCTCTTCCTTGTATACTCTGCATCCAGTATCATGACAGGAAACCTTGTTCCAATAAAGCTAATTGTTATACATGCGGGGAATATCACCCAAGTCATACCTTCAAAATCCTTCATAATTAAAATTATTATACTATGTGAAAAAAGATAAGGACACCGGACAGCAGATTCGAAATCTCCCTTGCGTCCACTGTTGGGTCAATGTGCTACTCCAGAGAAAATATTTCGAACCACAGAGACCAAAACAGCATATGTAGACTTGCTTAAAAATAACCGAAAAGTTAGAATTGAATTTTAAAGGAAACAATACAGGAATATACTCACACATCAACTTTGGGCAAATGGGTATCTACAGTGTTGACACTCGCTCTACCTTCTGACTCTTTTCACAAAGCACACACTGCCATTAACTTAGCATCCGAAGATGTTTTACATTGTTATCTAAGTATCTTACAGTCGGTAGACAGTCATGTGTACGTAGGCAAAGAAATATTAAGAAAACTAACAAGGACAAATTACCGGCAAAGTGAAAAAAATAAAGTCGTAATCAAAACTTTCAAAATGAATGTACTTTAAACATCAAACAATCATTCCACGGACGCAATGAGACAATAACAAAAACAATCAAATCATGGCTACTTGAGTTTTCAAGTTGACTACAAGTAAATAAAAAAATCCTCTGCCGATCACAACCTAATTATAATCTACTCTCACCAAATCCTAAATACTACCAAAACTAACTTTTCCTATAAATTTTGTAGCAAAAGCTGATAATTTACTTTTTTCAAACTTAAATGAAAAGAAGACATTTTATTATTAACTGACTCAATACCAATTCGTTAGGATTTAGCTCATATTGATAGGCCGCTTCCTGGCTGTTTGCTTGGTGGGGGCCAGCTTGTCCTCCTGCGGGGTCTGATTCTTAGTAATATCTAATCAATTTTATCATTTCAAACTCAAGTCATGCATTCCCAGGACAATAGTAAAATAGAATGACTAGAAGCCTCCTAGGCTGCCCTGCGAGTAAGTTAGGAATTTACTATGTTAGGTAGGTTAAATAATGTATATATGAATGTACTTTTGTATCTAGTAACATATGTATGTATATGTGCTCCTGAGTAGCACTTATATCTAGCTTCAGAGCACTCGCACTTCTGGACGACAGTGTTACCAGGATTTCGATAGGCAAATTTTCTATCGCAGTGGTAAAAATTCCCGTTTCAACCAACATTTCGTTGCGAAATTAAAAGTTAGAAAAAATACTTTGAAAATTGGAAGAAATCCAGTTTAGGGTAAGCAAAGAATGGTCAATCCTATCAATACTTATCCTACTGTAATATAGCGTAATCCTAACCAACCTTCACAAATCTTTGCTAACCAGATATACAAAGTATATGCAGTGAAAACTGGAACAAAAATATGGAATTAAATGGAAAGTTTTAGTGGGCATGTTTATCCTAAACTGGAAGAGCCTTAACAGCCATTGTGACCAAATGCAAAGAGACGTGTTGACTTCAGCGCTTTAAACATGGCATTGTTATGAACTATTAGCAATTCAATATAACAATTTACTTTTAGAAGTGTATTCCACACTTAAACAATTTACTATTATAGGGGGAAACATAAGCTGTCGGTGATAAAGATGAAGTTATAGGATTTTTACTTATCTGCATTTATGTTCAAACTGTTTATTGAAGCCCAATTTATTAATCTTGCAATCATTAATTTTAAGTTACCTTCTGCTTACTAATGAGTGTTTCAAGTTACTAAAATCATCAGCATACAAAACCACATTTTCTGAGTATATGAACTGAGACAAAACATTTGTTCACAAAAGAAATAATATAGGTCCTAATATAGAGCCCTAAAAAAAACTCTTGTAATTTCAGCCACTTAGGAATGGAATGTCATGCTTCTTTCATTAAGTCTTAGAGATCTGTACTTTTTGCTTTGAATTACTCAGAGTCGATAAAAAAACAAACGTGTAATGCACCTCTAACAACATACTGATATACAGTAGTTTCGTTAATAAAAGCAAGTGATGCACGTTTCAAATTCCCTTAGGAAAATCTATAATATACAGTACCTATGGTATGTTGGCTCTAATTTAAGGTATCTGAAACTTTTTATGAAGTAAAAAGTGCAGTATCGTGTCACAATGTTAGATTTGAGATATTTGGCTAATAATAGTTAAATAAACAACTGCCCGAACGCCGCCTTCGTTGCCGAAGGAAATAATATCATAAATTAGGTACCAAAACGAAATTAACTTAACTTTCAATAAAATACCAAACTTTTCACCATGACATAAATCAGAGCTTACACTCTCGGAACCTTTAGGAACAGTTAATTAGGCGAGAAGAACGCAAGTAATTCGATTTGCCAGAGTTTACTTTTATTTTCCTTCTAACATTTAATTTGTCAAGTGGCTTATTAAGATTTTCTGACTAGGTATTTCCCCCCCAAAGATATACCAGGTGTATGCATAAGTAGTTTCCGGTTTAACTAAGAGATGGCGCCAGAGAAAAGTACACAGCGTATTCATTTGACATATACGTCATTTTGTTCGTCTGACATTAAACTACAATCACACACAAGTTGAGTCCGCCAAACACTAGCGTCTTTGTTTTATCGTTCAGTGATCATGTCAAGGTTTGTGCCTGAAAAAGAACATTTGCGGCACACATTGCTTTTCTTATTTAATCAAAAGGAAAAGGCTGCTGAAAGTCATCGTGTGCTGGTAGAAACATATGGTGAACACGTTCCATCGATTAGAACATGTGAGACATGGTTTCGACAATTTAAAAGTGGTGATTTCAATGTGCAAGACAGTGCGCGCTCTGGTAGACCACAAAAGTGCGAAAACGAGCAATTAATTGCAGGTGTTATTGGAGGATGACCCAACTCAAACTCAACAGCAATTGGCAAAAGCATTAAATGTGTCACAAGAAACAATCAGCAGACGTTTACGAGCAATGGGGAAGATCAATAAACTTTGTAAATGGGTCCCACACGATTTGAATGAACGTCAAATGGAAAATCGTAAAGTCACTTGTGAAATGCTGCTTCAACGCCACGAAAGAAAAATCCTTTTTGTATCAAATTGTGACGGGTGACGAAAAATGGATTTATTTTGAAAACCCGAAGCGGAAAAAATCGTGGCTTTCACCTGGTGAAGCCGGTCCTTCAACACCAAGGCCAAATCGCTTCGGCAAGAAGACCATGCTTTGTGTCTGGTGGGACCAGAGCGGTATTGTGTATTATGAATTCTTGAAGCCCGGCGAAACCGTTAATGCACAACGCTATCGCCAACAAATGATTAATTTAAATCACGCATTGATCGAAAGACGACCGGAATGTCCCCGAAGACATGGCAAAGTGATTGTGTTACACGACAATGCGCCGTCTCACACAGCAAAACCAGTGAAAGACACTTTGAAATCGCTTGGATGGGACATTCTTACACACCCGCATTACTCCCCAGAACTGGCGCCATCTGACTATTACCTCTTCGCACCAATGGAGCACGCGCTCGCAGAGCAGCACTTCAGCAATTTCAAAGACGTTGGAAAATGGCTCGATGAATGTTTTGCCGCAAATGACAAGCAGTTTTTCTGGCATGGTATGAATTAATTACCTGAAAGATGGGCGAAATGTGTAGAAGCCGATGGCCAATATTTTGAATAAAACAAAATTAATTTCCCTTGAAAATTACGTGTTTTCTTTACCACAAAAACCGGC
>JAGDQP010065146.1:0-11461 GCA_022664845.1 Lepisma saccharinum | reverse complement strand
AAAAAAACTGTACTGCTATAACAAAAATTCTCCTCGCTGCATGACATAGTATATTCTTCTTTTCTATTAAAATGGTTTAGAAAAATAAAAACATAAAAAGATCACGATCGTGGGACAACAACATTCAATATGTTTCTAGTAGATAAGCTCATCCCGCTATACCTCGATACCTTTTTTCTTCCTTCCGTAATATTTTTCCAATTTCTTTCAATCTTCTTTAAGTTCTTATCTCGCTCTCTCTCTCTCTCTCTCTCTCTCTCTCTCTCTCTCTCTTCTTTCCTCTATCCAGTGGAGTGCTGTCTAGAGTCAAATAAAACTGCAACCACTCCCAGTTGATTCTAAACTCCTTCGCCAATAGTTTCACTTTTTTTTCTGTCTTTATTCTTGGTATTTTAAAACCCGAGTGATCGAAAAATTCGATGCATTCCCCTTTTCATACGTTTTCTAAGACGAAAATGTCTTTTTGGAATATGTTTTTTATGTTTATTTATTTATTGTTAATGCGTAATTTTCGAGTACCTAAAGAAACAGAAGTGATAACGTAACAACTAATAACAAAGCACAATATTGAATGTTCTTGTGGCAAAATGCTCTCCACCTACTTGACAATAGATTACCAAATTATATAGCTGAGTTCAACCCTTCAGAGAGATTTAGTGTACCGCAAAACCAAACTGATTGAAAACCATTGCTGTATATTGCAACTAAGTAAGGCTATGGCTTAAAAAAGGGCAAGCTCATCGCCGCAATATCAAACGTTCGCCATTGCATTATATCCTGGGCAAGATCAAACCAGTTTTCATCTACACCTAACACTCGAAGATCCCTTCTAATATTGTCGTCCCAACGACGTCTCGGTCCTCTCAACGGCCTCTTTCTCTCCGGTTTACCAACAACGATAGAACATAACCTAATCTTCGTTCCCCACCCTCTCCGAGATACGTAGCTGCCCATCTTAGCCAACGTAATTTCACCCATATTTCGCCGTATTTCTTTTTTATCTGGATACTACCTCTACCTGCGTTATTAGAGAAGCGTGTGCTTCTTGGTCGTTGCCACTTAGTCAGATAGATTAGGATTTACAGAAACCTAACTATATTCTTTAGGGGAAAAAAAAACAACACGATGTCCTGGTGCCGATTTAAAATGAAAAGGGGGATGGAGGTGAAAAAGGAAAGAATATTTTTCGTTTGGTGGATATACAGTTAAGAATACTGACTATAATGAAAGAAAATACACAGAAGTGGTTTCCTCCTTCGTTAAATTTTGGCAACAGTTTCGCTTATGAATCAAAAGGAAATACGCTTTTCATAAATTAGATTGATACATGCAATCTGTTTGAATCCCAACTGATTTTTTCTCGATGACAAATTACTTGTAGAACAACCAAAATTTCTGAAAACGTCTAGTCTGCTCGCTCTTTCCTTCTACCAGTGCCACTATTATTTTAAAACAAAGTTATATAGGATAGCAGAAAAGAAGTATCCTGAAAAAAGGGATATACCACAAAAAATATAAGTCTGCCCCATTCAGTAACCATAGCTCATAAATAATATATATTCATAACTACAACAGATAACCCAATTCATACAGCTTCATTTTTCTTTTCTGTCTTTTTTATTTTTTTATTTCTGGTATAATTTTATTCAATTGGCTCTCCAATCTTCGTTATATATATTGCATTCTTCTCGTTTTTATGTTTCTACTATTCAAATATATATTTTTTTTTCGTTCCGCATTTTGTCTAGAAAATTCCAGACTATCTCTCTAGCTATTTCTGGCTCTATTGTGAGATGGAAGCAGACAAATATTTATATCCTTTCAGCCAACCATAAAACAGGCCTAAACTGCATGCAACATCCTTGTATATCACTTCTTCTTCTTTTCTTCCTCCTCTTCCTACTCCTCCCCTTTATATCTTACTTTTTAACTTTAACTACCAAGTTTTATATTTGGTTACCTACTTATTCATTTAATTAATTTTCTGCATTTTGTTTATTATTAATTACTAGTTATACCTTTTTGTTTTCTCATTATTTGCGTTATTTTTAAAAATTTTATTATCTTCTTCCGATTCACCATTCTCCTATCTCTTTCAGAAACCGCTTTATGACTTTCGTTCTCTTTTTCTTTTTACTTCTAACTTTATCGTTCAGCGTTTTCACTGGCTATTTTAGTATCTCTTTTGCCCTCGTGACCTGGCAACACTACTTCCAATCTTTCAGTATGGCGACCTAGATGCTCCATGTTACTGGCTCCTCTCTGAACCTTTTTTTTCTTGTTTCCCGTAAATATGTCTTATCGGTAAAAGCTGGCTACTTTTTTTTTTTTAATTTCCGTGTATGATTTATTTCTGTAATGCTACTTTTTCGTCTTTTTTTGGCGGGGAAGGGGTTACTTATATATAATATCTACACTAAACTCTTGGCTGGACAGCACATATAGAGAGTTTTGGTCTGCCATAGTATTTCGTCTGAAGTGGGTATCATAGTGTCAACGCAACGACTCTCCATTGCATCTTCTGCCTTTCGAGACCAAAGTAGAGCTGAAACCGAGTCATTTTTGGTGACGTGACCCAGAAACCGGTGGTTAAATCTTGAACCGGTAACCTGATCTTGTTCCTATAGGTTAAATCAATTAATACTGTCATTCGTGAGATTCCTTGAGATGTACGAGAACTTCACTGTTGATAGTTTTGAAAGATTATTTATCCCGTTTAGTACTTCAAGCACAAAATTCTTTCAGAATAACCTTTTCGAGTGGGGTACGAGTTATTTGCACATTTCTGGCGATATTTTTCTTCTTTCTGGGCATATCAGGTTATTTCCATGCATTATTAGTACTTTTAAGCATTCTAGTTTTCGTGCTCTGGGAGTTTAACACCCCCCAATCCCGGTCAACCCAGAAAGAAACACTGTTCAAAGACAACAACGTATAATAAGGAAAGAACTAAATCTCTGTTGTATCTTCCAGGTCATCGGGTCAGACCGAGTCCCAAGCATAGACCCAATGACTCGGTCCAAATCTCTGGGCCGAAGTTCTACTACTTCTCAATTCAAGTAGATCCCAAATTGGTCACAATGTTAGATCAACGCCGCAATTCGCACTGTGGATGAAACCTGGGACCACTCACACCAAAATCTAGAGCGTTAACGACTGCACTATGCAAGAGATCGTTACTTCTAGCTAACTTCGTCCTCCTCTTGGTTCTAGTTTTAAAAATGCGATGGTCTTGAACCTTTGGAGGCACTTCTTTTTCCGTCGCTTCTATTCGTTGTTTTTTTTTCCTTTCTGCTTCATGCTTTCTCTTTCTCTCTCTCTCTCTCTCTCCATCCTTTAACACTTAATGTATTTATCGCTCTTCGGCAACACTGGAAATAAAATAATAGAAACTTAACGTCTTCTGTACATTTGGTGTCCCAATTTGCAACGTTAGCACTACCGAGCTCAATACTCCGACTGGATGCACTCCCTTACTCCCAATAACCGCAGCCACAGCTGGTTCGCAATGTCTTTTTATAAAATGGTCGTCTTCTCTCTCTCTCTCTCTTTCTCCTTTTCTGTTTTTCCTCTTCTTTTCTTTAATTCGTTCGATGACTTTTTTTCTTTCTGCTTGTTTAGTTTTAAATTCTTCAATACCAACAATAAGAATTAATTCTCCTCTGCATTGGTTCATGAAATAAATCATTAAGCGTAGGACACTATCCCGAAAAATAAATTTCCTCTCTTCAAAGGTTCTCAACATGGGGGACGTGATTTACTTGCAAAGGGAGCGCAGATTTATGAGTTAAAAAAAAAAAGAATGAATTTCGTACTGACCACCTAACTTCACCTAATACCTGGGCGGGGCCAGAGAGTTCACAGGGTTTATTGAAGGGAGTCCCAAGGTATAGTAACAATTTCGTTACATGCTGTTCGGTCTCGACTTTGAACTGAATTGTATTTATGTCCTCTATTCACCCTTCAGCTCAGGTCGGGATACGATAGGACAGGAGAACGTGGGAAGGGAAGTCGGCTAGGGCCTCGTGTCAAGGTACGATCCTGACATTAGCTGAGTGGAAAAACTTCTGTCAGGATGACAGGTCGCTGGATTCGAACCCAGGATCTTTCAAACACGAAACCAACGGTCTTCTAAGTGAGACACGGCCATTCTGTTCGATTCTCTTTCGTTGTTCACAGTTATTTGTTTCTACATTTTTGCTAAGCAAGGCTAGTAGTACATCCTTAAGAATCAATCCTGTCATTCAGGATGTTCATACTACAGGATTTGTTTGAGTGACAAAGAGTATGTAGCTTCTAAGAACCGAGTCTATTCTTAAAGTGGAGTATGAACCATTGTGACGTCACTAGTCTCCAAAGTGGCTCTTCCTTACTACTCTATTCCACCTTCATGGAAACTGGATCACAAAACTTGACCACAAGCCGTGAATTGAAGGAATTTCAAGAATAAAAGAGGAAGATATATAAAAATTTCTTAAAATATGATTGATTTTGTTTATTCATAACTTTTATTCATCACATTTTCTCTTATCATAACCATTGGGTTTAAATATTCTGATTATAGCTTATCGGCGTAACGTTGCGTGTGTTAATTAATCAACTCATTGTTAGCCTGTTAGGTATTCTGATGTAAGACGTTGCAAATCTGTTGGTAAAGGCAGTTACTGTGCTCTGCGACTGGTGGATTGATGAAGAACGAAGGTTGTCGGGAGTGAGTGTACTAATTGACAGAAAACACTAGTGACAGAAGAGCCTTGTACCCTGAGCAAAGTTAGTTAATCAAATGTGGCTTTATTTTGAAAATAATTTTTCAGGAAAATGGAGACAGATATAAAGGACTGAATATATCTTTATTAACCAGTCCTCCAACATAATTTGAACATTTGTTTTAAAGGGATGAGCGTTTTTGCTCTTCGTCTTAAAATCGAGAAGGCCCAGTTTCCATTCCCGTTAGGGATACATTAGACGTAGTGGTTTAGAATCTAATTTAAACTGTTGTTTTCATGCTCGGGACGTCCGTCATCTCTATCCGATGGAACGTAATGAAAATCAGCATTAAATTCACCTTGTTCAGATCCTGTCTCCGCCTATGTCTGTCTCCGCTCTAAGCACAACAGCAATCATGACGTTCATCATTTACATATTAATCATACGTTTGTTTGCTTCGGTTCGTGAAGCCACATTTGGTAAAATGCTGAGGTCTTTCAACAATGTAATATTTGTCCATTGTTACCAGATTACGCAAAATTTAGGCTCTAGACTTTTTTCTGTCAGCCATTTTCAATGAATCTGAGAATTACTTAGAAAAGAAGAGTTTACCGACATCCTCCCATTTTTATGCTCGAAAGACGTCCTAGCAGAAGGATATCAGCCAGGGGTGTTCGGAAATGCGAAGTCAATTCCGGAATTTGAAAATTCTTGGATTACATAATTTTCCGGAATTCCGAAGTTCCGACATTCCGCAATATTACAGAATTCCGAATATCTCCGACTTGAGACGGCTTTAAAGAAATGGTAATTCAGTAAAAATATTCGCTATTTTTTTAAACAAAAATGGACCATATTCATACTTTTCATGTTTACTTATGCACTCTTCTTTTCATCTCTTCTCTCTATCCATTTGTCTCTCCTTCTCTCATTCTTTCTCTCTCTGTCTCCGTGTATGTCTCTCTCAAATATTTTTCCTCTTTTCTTCAAAACTACATCCGTCTTTTCTTCATCCCTCGAAACAGATCCATCTAACAGCTCAGCCACATCTTCACCGAGCCTAAATTTGCACCGAAATCACCGCCATTCGCTCTCTCTCTCTGTCTTAGCTCTCTTTGTATTAAATCGAGACCAACCAAACTTTCCAACTACTCTGCTCTTTAGATTTTTTTCTCTCGTTCTTTTCTTCTATCTTGTATTTTTCTTCACCAGCGTTTTCGTTAAAAAAAAAATCCAACACTGCTGTTCTGTCGCCAGTTAAACGAAAAGAAAAGAGGGAAAAGGTAGTACGAGGGGCTAGATAATACAGCAGAAGAACATTTAAACCACATACGACCGACGGTAGATTGTATAATAGCAGTAACAATAGTAGGACTATGTACTACTAGTAGCAATAGCTGTGCTTTGTGCTAGATATGGTGGAAGAGAAGCCTTTTGCGGAGGAAACTACCCTCCCCCTCCCAAAAGAAAAGGCACCAAAGGAATGGAGAGAAAAAGAAATAATAAAAAAAAAAGTATTACCGTAAAAACTAACCACATTCAAGCCCTCCCAGGTCATTAACATATCATACTTTTATCTCACGACAATAGAGAATCATGAAACAAGAAAGGATTCTTTGTAGCCCCCCCCCCCCCCCCACTCAAAAAATCCAGTAATGTAGCACTTACACCTTTGATGTTATACAGTACAAAGGGTCTAGTGAGTATTTTTATGACGTGTGTTGTTTTAATTTTTCTGGTATAGTATCATCCAAAATAGTTGTGGACGCGAAGGTTCATGAATTTTGGAGTGCGAGAATTTTGGTACAGAAGAAAGCACAATCAATGGCGTAAACAAGAATTAAGACCGGGGGAGGGGCGGGAGTTGGTAGGCCTGATTCATTCATAATATAGAAGGTGATTAAGAAAATATGAATCCCATATATAACAACATGGATATAGGAAGAGGTAGGTTACTTACTCGAAGCTGTATAATAGAGATATCTAGGTACCATTTTCCTACCACAAAATTTATGTGTTAGTGGTTACGGTCTCAGATATCGAATCAGTACTGGACAGCCACGCAGGTTCGAGGCCTGCAGCCAGTCATACTCATTTAAGTTTTCCAAGGTTACCCTTGAGTTTCAGCAGAGCAATGGCAGTATGGTACCTAGATCATGGCTTTCAGCGTTACATTCAGCTTCCTCTGATCCCGGAAGTGAGTTATCAAGAAACGTCATCTCTCCGACATGTGACGCGCAAAACCTGCCCATATAATGTAAATTTAATGACAAAAATAGTAGGAAGCTTTCGCCTATAAAGCTTCTGCATTAAAAAACAAAACAAAGGAAAACAGAGGAAGCCTTTATATTCATGCCATCTTTAAAACCCAAAAACTTTGTTCTTTCATTAAGCGCGTAGCTCATGAATCTCAAATACTTGTGACGCAAGCAAGCTGTTACTAATGTGATAAATACTTATTATTAGCTTAACTCTATAATTCGAGCTGAAAACTATGGTATATCTAAACACATATTTATTATAGCTAGAAACTACTTTATTTTGGCATTTATTAAGAGGAAAGTGACTGAAAGAAATACTTAAAGAATAAACATAATGAGAATGTAATATCTTCAAGTTACGGGTTTAATACAGGAGATATTTCTAAACGCAGAACTAGAATTCGAAATCTTCCTCGTGATTTACATTATACAGTTCTTCTCGTGTAATCAACTATCCTGCATCGTGATTGGCTAGAATAACAGCGCCAATGATTGGATAGAACCAGAGCAGAACCATGTCTGTGACTAGCCTGTACTGTCACTTCTCTGGTTGGCTGATCGTAGTTTGTGTTGTCTTACTGTAGAAAGCGAGGTCTGGATAAGCTGGTAGCCCGGCGTGTCCCTGTTAATATTGCTTCCTTCCTCTACAATGGCTATTGCTTCTTTCATTCTTTTGTCACAGTAGTTTCGCCTGCGTAGTCACGTTAAGGAATTTTAGTAAGTACATAAATATCACGTCATTGGCTAAAGCAGGAGGATAGTCGCGCTTTGGTAGAATTCTGTTAAGTGTCACCGTGATCGAGTTGGTAACTCATTGAACTTCCGAGTGGAAGACCGGTGTTCAATTCTACTCACTCTGAAATTGGAAACTTCGTTTTCATCTCCGTGGACTTGTTCATCCTTCCAAGTTAAGTAGGAAAAATAAGTACCAGGATTCATAAATACACCCATGCCTCATCTAGTGTGGCCACATACTTCCACTTTTTCCCGAATAAATAACGTTCGTAGAGAAGCCTGCCGTTGATCTTTCTCTCACACCGATGGACCGCACTTAGGTAATCTCCACGACTTTTAAAGACCTTCCGGATGTTCAAATTGTCAGGCAGATAGCGGTTCACAGTTGACTGTATCACGTGGAGTCGTGTGTCCATTACACGCTGCGGAGGAGGAGTTTCCTGGAGGGCGATGCGACGCAAACTATGAGATAAGCGGCGTCACTGCAGTGCACGCTCACTTCCTAGTCCCCTCGTGGGTGATTGAATCGCTGGTAACTCTTGGTTTATATACCGATTAATTATGTTCTTGATATCGTCGAACTCAATACGCATCCATGTTCTTTGCACTGTTCTTGAATTTTAGACACCGAATGTTTGGCGTGGGAAAGTGTAACTACGTAGCCCTTCCAGAAACCGGTTGACCTTTGGAGCCATGATACATACAACACACACTTGCGATAGTGACTCACTACTACAGGCTACTGGCTTTCTCCTGCGCTTTTAACCACTCGTTATTTTGTGAGTAGGAGGGACGATTCAAAATTGGGCACATGTACGTGGATCGACCTTCTGTATTACATCATCGGTTTGTTGCACATTTGCCAAGACGTATGTAAAAAACTCTACTGAGAAGATTCACATTATGCCACGGTAACTCTGCTGTAAACTTGCAAATTTTGGCATGGCAAATTTGACGCAAATTTTTATCGTTTACTGTCGCCAGTTCTTTTGAAAGTGTAGTAAAAGTTTTCTTTCCTATGTGGAAAATTTGGATACTACCTCAACTACTATCAAATGCTCAAATCTTATCTTCCAGAATTGGGCTGATGTAAAAAGTCTATTCGTTTTTTTTTTAAAGTGAATAGATTGCAGGAAATAACAAAGGGAAATTCGACTGTCAGTCTAGAATGATACCTGTTGTTCTTCCGCCCGCAACCCTCCACAGGAAAAGATAAAAAAGGTAATGGAGGAAGTAACATTTTGTTGTTGCTTTTTTTCAGCCGGAAAGAAAGATGCAGTCTCATCATGTTGCAAAGGATGTTGGGAATTACGAAGCGGAAATTCGCCCAGCGGGAGAAGCTGTCGCCCATCACTCAGTACAGCGCTTCTCCACACAAGCACAACTAATACTACCATTACCACTACCACCACCGAGAGAAAAAAAAAAATATATCCTCATCCTCCTTTGCGTTTCTCAACATACCTTTTCCTCATTTTTCCTTCCACCCTCCAGTTTCAACCCTTGCTTCATCACTGAAATCGTACGCTTCTACACAACAATTCACCAACCTCTATATTTCTTCCGGCACATTCTGGTTCACAAGCTGAAATTTAGGAGATCTGTATCCATCTTCCCATGATGAAGCTAAGTTGTACGTGCACTCTTGTTCGAAACGACCCACCTAACCTCACACCCTTTGTTCCATTAGGGACTAGGGATCAATCAAGAAAAAGAAGGAAGAACTAACGGGTCGCTAGTTGAGATAGTACGATTTCTTCATGTTCAAGCTTATCAAGCCTCCCTTTCAACTGAACAATTCAACTAGTACACTTATAAAAATTATTTATAATAAAGGAAGTTTCCTTACACAGTGTTAAAACGGTGATGGCCAAATTTCTTACACGGGAAATCCTCTTGGTACTAAAGTAGCCAATTACAAACTTTGTTCCAATACAACTTCGGCTGTGATTTGATAAATGTCATTATTCCTTATATATTACGTCACTTGTGACACAGTTGTACCATATGTGGGCGCCTCTAGTTTTATAACTATGCACGTTTCGCCTTTTTCTTCAAAGGAACTATTTTGTTCTCGTTTCGGTCTGATGAATTCACTATTCAATTTGAGGCCGGCGGGGGCTCCTATAGTGTAGTATTTTAAAAAGTGTACGTCGCGGCGCCCTTGGGTGTCATACGTAAATTCCAGAAATCTCGCAGCTTTAAGTGGACATTATGATAAAAGAAAAAACGAAAATCGTGCAAAAATCGACGTCGAAGAGAAAATAAGGACATTCTTCTAACTACGTAGTGATGAGCAATCTCATGCAACTCACCAATAATAGCGATTGTTCAAAAATGAAAAGAATTCATAAATTTTACTTCTATAAGATTAGATTTAGCACTTATTTTTTATTTAACCGTACTGCAGTAGCATTGTTATGTGTTCTGTGGGAAATACGTTTTCATACGTTATGTACTCGTATAAGGCGATGTGAACAGAGAAAGTTTGGAAGTCATTGGTATCTATTGTCAAACTGCTGAAAGGACTGGATGGTTGTGGATAGAACGTCAATTCGCTCGACTCGAGCAGCGAGGCTAACCTAAGTTGGCAAGATGGTGTAGGGGTAACGTGCATGATTTTTCAGTAAGTACCGACCCGGGCTCGGACTGGTGCCACAAAGAAAATACTTAAAGACTTCTAGTTCTTTGCTTTGTGCCCCTACTGAGCACCGACTTGACTCAACTCAAATCTCTTCCGGCCAATCTGGTAGCCGTCTGGGTTAGGGAGCTAAACCACCGACTCGAAGGTCTCGGGTGCAAATCCCGGCTGGAGCATGGATGCTTGTGATTGTGGATTTTAATTAGAACGTGATGGATAATCGTGACGGCCCGAAGTCAAAAGTTACTAGAATGACCCATACAAAATAAAGTTTACAAAGTTTTTTATGGAATCTCTTCGAACGGCAACTCGATTCGACTCAAGTCCGACCGAGTCGAGTCGTTGACATCCCTGGCTGTGAAGAACAAATAAATAAAAATAGAAAGAAAGAAAGAGAGAAATATACCTAAATATAAAGTCTGAAAATGCAGGGACACCCTTTCCTGTTCTGTACTTTTAAGACAAAGAATACATTACTGACTTTTGCGTTGCACTACTCAAATGGGGGGGGGGGGGGAGTCATGTTAAGTAAAGAAAAGGAAAGGGGGGAAACGCCAACCAAGAAGCCAAGAGCTTATGTATGATTCAGATATGCACCCCACATCCATATAAGAAGCAGGATGTCAAAGGTCAAACAGAGTTTCCACTTAAAAGCCTTAATGCCGGTATACGTGAAGTTTCTTAATCCGAAACCAAGGTCACAACCCGACCTCGTATGAGTGTGTATCAATATCGATTCTAGTTTTTCACCCTCAACTTTATACCAAAAGAGGATTATAGAACACTTACCCAAGGCAGATGGCAGGGGGGGGGGGGAATGGAAGGAAGGAAGGAAGAAAAGGTGAAAGTTTGTTGCTCTAACTTTATTCCGCGTTGCTGCTGTCCCACCCAACCAACAACTTCCATGGTTCAGCCTTCATCTGACAACTCTCTGAACATCAAAGTCAATTGAAACTTTCCGAAATGACGACTCTAGATCGTCCTTGCTCCCTCTTCTTTCTCGCCCTTACTGAATTCAAATCACGCAGAAGTTTTTGGAATGGACTCTAATTTTAATGTTAAACTCTAACCTTCTTTAAAAGTGGTCTCCCAAGAATAATCTCTGAGGGGGAAAAAA
>JAGDQP010065145.1:0-11461 GCA_022664845.1 Lepisma saccharinum | reverse complement strand
TATAGCAGAAATGAAACTGCTTTAAAACCAAAATGGCTGCCATTTTTTGTATGAAAAGTTGTTTATATATATATATATATATATATCTATATATCTATATATATATATCTATATATATATATATATATATTTAAAAATATTGGGTAGTTTCTAAATTTTAAGTAGTTTCGTTCTTTGAAATTTTTAAAATATTTTACTGTTTTAGAGAAAATACAAGAATTTACTTTCAATTCAGAAGGCTCATAGGTAATATTTTCAGGCATTCCAGTACATTCAGACATGTGCGAGATGTTTACAGGTTGAAAAGCTGGTAACTTACACCAGAGTGTATTTATAGAAGAACGACTGAACAAATAAAGATTTCTTACTAATATTAAGCAAATAACCTAAAAACTAGGCAGACTCAAACGAGCGTTAGAGTAGCTACAACCACAAACTAAATTGCAGAGTACAAACAACAAGGAACTATTCTCTCTCAGCTACTAATGAAGTCACAATAAAATGGTATGAAACCCAACATCTGCTCTTTTCCATAGTCTGAGAGAACATTCAAAGATACAAGTGTGACCATCTTTAACATGTCTTCAAAACATGGCGAGGTTACCTTTGGCACTAACACGTACTGCACTGAAATCTTGGAAAGAAAACGAAGAGGGACTTCTGAAAAGTTTATCATGGCTGACCCAAAATCCAAAAGACCAAAGA
Organism: Lepisma saccharinum; assembly: GCA_022664845.1. Classification (NCBI taxonomy): domain Eukaryota; kingdom Metazoa; phylum Arthropoda; class Insecta; order Zygentoma; family Lepismatidae; genus Lepisma; species Lepisma saccharinum. The sequence goes on along the minus strand of JAGDQP010065145.1, from coordinate 10,756 downwards.
ACAGGAAACTCTTTCTCAAGAATGAGGCAAACAAACATCAGTTAGTATTTTGCGCGATGTGTGATCGTCTGGAAAAGAAATAAGAAAAGTTTTTCCTTCTTATCACAATCAAAGGCTTCTTTAGTTGAGTAAATAAAAGAGGTCGAATTATCAGGCTCAGATCTGGAGGTTGCTTAAAACAAGGAACCAAGAATTTTCAAACCCTTGGGAGGGCCACGGCTAGTCTGAAAATTGAAAATCAGTTTGTTGGGCAACCTGCAAACTCGTTCCACAGATTCTGGCAGACTTACTAGATGTTGCAGGAAAGTAGACACTAGATGAAAACTTCAACATATTGGCACACGATTTGGATGAATTATTTCCAAATACTTGTAGCAAGTTCTGAAACTTGAAAGTAGGTGTAATTTTTCTCTGCCTGAGCCAAATGCCCATAGGCTTTAAATAAATTCATTTCATCGACTTTTTAAACTTTCTCCAAAAACAGTAAAATAATCCAAATATTTCAGACATTAAAACTTGTGCTTTAAATTTAAAAACAACCCGTTTGAAAAAATGGACAATTTTTCACCACAAATGGTCGCCATTTTGGTTCTTAAACAGTTTCATTTTTGCTATAAATTTACAATTCCTAAATTCCTTCTGTGAAGAAAATAATTCATATTTAGTCGTGGGTATTCGGGCCCACAATTATCGTATAATTACTATTTCTTAAGGCCAAGACAATTAGCACAATCGCTTTATAAGTCAGAGTGAGTTTTAAACATTTTTCTCTAAACCCAAAGGCTTACGAAAAAAAAGAAATAAACTTTGACCAATTTTCGACCAAAAACGTTCAGCATTTTTTTTTCTTCCTATAAATCTGGAATCAGTAAAATCCATTTCGGAAGAAAATAATTCATATTCTGTAGTAAGAATCTTTAATTTTAAACCCTAATTTTTCAGTCCCCTCTTTTTGGGGGCTTTAGGGGCCTACTTATCATATAATTAGCATGCCGTGTTAGAAGCTTAAGTGAATTCTAAAAAATTTTCTTTCGATTTAGGGAAGAGGGGGGCTTTTGACAACAAATAAGGCTTTTGAAAAATTTTCGACCAAAATTGGTTTGGGTGTAAAGCCAGTTTTATTTGTTGGGGAACGTGGATATATATATATATATATATAACGCTTTTTCTGTCGGAATGCAATGGTACGGCATACCGTGGCCTTGATCCCGAAAAATGTTTCAAGTATATTATAATTTCCTCTTCTATTTAGTTAAAGAAACCGAAATCTAATAGAGCGAAAAAAATTCAAAACGGAACATACACTTTTCGTATCACAACTATTATTGTTGACACTACTTAACTGGAAAAAATCAATAACTGAAGTCCATCCGAGCTCCTTGTATGACGAGCGGAATCACTAAGGCGCCAAGGACTGAAAGATCTACAGAAATCCCAAGTTACGTCACTCCTTTCTATCTCAAATAGTTGACGAGTTAATCCCGTCCACTTTGCGATCGAATGTGGCTAGTATTGTCTTCCGATCTTCTACCGTGAAAGAAAGATTGCGCCACTATGCGTCTATCACTTCGATCGTGCATATTTAAGATACGCCCCTCGGTCTCTTAAGTCCTCGCAATAATGAGTAAAATAAGTACAGTAGAACCTCTGTTATCCGAAAAGGGGCGGAGGACATTTCGGATAGAAAAATGTATTTTTTTTAGTTTAAAGTGAAAAAATTGAAGGCAATGATAAAAAATACACTTTTAGATTATATAACAGACTTCAATTCCACAATGCAAAACAACCGGCCGACTGGACTCAAGGTCACGGACCCGGCAAGCCACCCTCAACCTCCACATTTTTTTTTAACAGGCGTCGACCTCACGCACTGAAATACAGTAGCCCGCACGTACAGTTAGCATTTCAAAATTTCTTTTTTTTTTTCGTTTTTTTTTGGCAGTTTCGGTTAACAGAGGTTTTACTGTAGTTACTTGGGCTCTGTTGCTGAAAATCAAAAGGTCAATGAGAGTGGAGATAACTATTCAGGAAGCAAAGATGGTTGTCAAACTCGGTACGTGTTAGCGCAGCTAGCTCTCAACTTTCGATTCAACAAACCCTCCAGCAAACTAATAACTAGCCTGATTGCTGAACACTAGGTAAAAAGTAAGAATCTTGCTCCAAAAAATGACTGGCTGCCTGTGAAAAACAAATAAAAGTTGGGTGTGTAATGTATAAGACTAGGGAAGGTCTCGTGCTGAAATGCGCACTCGAATGAAAGTGTCTAAAGAGTGGACAAATTGCGATGTCAGTAATTCCGGTGAAACACGACAAACGTCACTGCGAAAAACTCAACAGATTCCTGTCATAAAGCTGAAGTTAAAATACTTGCGGGAGCCCAAAAACTGTGTGAGAAATCACTGTGTTATGAGAAAGAGATTACCGCAAGAGTATTTTGAACTGTATAGAAGGAAGTAAAATACAATCAATCCTTCAATAATCCGAAAGAAGTTAATGTTGTTGACATGAGCCGTATCTTGCATTTCACTAGCACTTGAATTAATAATGTGAACTACATTGAAACGGAACTGCGAAATGCTTTTATAATAATTGTAAAGTTTAAAGGAAAATACCGATAGTCACTGATGAAGCTATTATTATTGTGAGAAACCTACTTTAGTAATGTATGATCGTGTACATATTCTGGAATTTCACCTTGCGGTACCAATTCAGTTGTTTGGTTGGTTAACTTGGACAATGTAACAGCAATAGGTATATACAATGCATTTCTGCAGCATCTTCATTCAACTGGCTTAGAAGAATATCTGATTACGTAATTTTTGTTGAATAGCAATTACGTTAGGGGCACGTGGGTGGGATCAGAAGTTACTCAAAACCAACCTTGCAATTAGCATGACTTCCGCGTGCAATTAGAATTAAAAGCACACACTAATAAAAATAAATAAATAAAATTAATAAATATACAGTAATATTTTCACGCCCTTCCTAAGTTGCAAAAACATAGAAGAGAGCATTAGGTTAACAGGGAAAGTATAAAAAATGCTGAGGTAAGGCCCCCGTTATCAAGAAAAAAGGTTGGAGTGTGTAAGCCGAAAGACGACGATGAAAGAATCTGGTAGCCACCTTGAGCAGGTCATGTACCAGTCAAAACAATGTAACAATAATAAAAAAAAGTAACCACCCATGATACAAATATCATTTGAATTATGTAAAGTAAAGGAATAAAGGGCCTGTGAAAGATTAAACCGGGTAACAAAGAAAAATAATTTTTACACACATACGAGACATTCTTTGCCAGTTCGACCAGGTCTTCCAGAGACATCCTTTGCCTGAAATTTAATATGATGAATCAACCATGGCTGGAAGGCTTTTATACGAAATATGACGTTCCCCGATAAATGGTTCTAGAGCTATGACATGTGGAGAATGGTGGTGTGGATCAGAAAATGTGACCCACTTCTGAGCAATGTGCTTCGAAGCCAATTTTAGGACTTAATAACTTTGCGACTATTTATCACAGCCAAATGATGTTCACATATCCAACAGATCTACACCCAAGGAACATATGCATTGCATCACAACATCCACAGCTTGTTAAGATCCACAGAAAAAAGAATCCAAAATATGACTTTGAAATTTTGGTATTTGCGGAGATGCATATTTCATGTGCCTGAGATTGTACAAGTAATCTACACAAGAAGGTGCTAATATTTTTTCTAGTAACTCTGATGCACACTCAAGAAGTACATTATAAGAATCTCACGAAAATCGTGCTACACGATGCTGGAAGAAAAAAAAAATTGTGAAAGCACAAAACAGACAAGTGATATCTAAGTCGTTGCGTACACTACATAATCAGACCCTCTGCCAATGTGCATTAAAATACCATCGTAGTAAGTGTTTGAAATATGTATAGGAATAGCTGAGCGTACTAGTCCATGGAAAATACGATTTAGGGTAAAATAAAACCAATAAAAATATTTTTTTCGCTATTCTATGCAGAAAGACGTGCTGAATAACATATCAAAAGTTTTCACAGTTTGGAGCATAACAAATCTTTTTCTTGCATTTATCTCAAAAATGGTGGCCCGTACAGAAATTTTGCAGGAGTAAATGAAAGATCGTTTTTTCTTTCAAGTCACCATTTTCAACCTAGAATGAACGGAAACAAAGTTAACACCGTTTTTAAAGTTGTAAATTTCCACTCTTAACAAATAAAGAAATTTAAAAAAGAATTTTCAGTGTGAGGAAAACGTTTGAAAACCACCTGGTAAGTAAATATATATTAAAAAAATGGTTTGATACAGGGAGACCCCATGTTGGACATCGTTGATTGGGGGATGGACTCCATGACGGCCATCTTGAGCTTATGTGACATATCGTTTTAGGCTAGCTCGTTCCTATAAATTCAAATGTACCCTACGTGTAATAGCCTAGGCGATAGAGGTTATTTGATCTGGGATTTGCCGAAAGGTAATGGTTCGTTATTCTGTCATTGCAGGTAGGAAACGTAGGTAAGAAACGACTACATTAGCTTGTTGGTGCAGTTGAATATTTGGCCTTAGTTGTGTTGGAGACTGGGTAAGATGATGTTCAATACACGCTAAATCTAATCTCTAGATATTTAAACAGAGAATACCATTCTTTGTTTAGAACACCTTGATCGTGATTCGTATATATAATTATAAAATAGCTTTCATAGACTACGCTTTCTTTCGTAGAGTCTGACTGACCTATTTTATCAGTTGTACGTCCGAAACCTCATTGGAAGCGGGTTTTAAGTGATCAGTTTTGCATCTAATATGTTCAGTAATTCTAATTTGGATATCTCTTTTTGTCATCCCAACGTATTATTTATTTCATTGTATTGTCCAAACATTTCATCCTCGCTAATACCGAATCGTACAACGATATGACGATTATAAATTAAAATTACTACAGTTTCACCAGGTCATATATCGGGTACATCAGGTTTGAAGGCAGGTTAAAAATCTCGTGGGAACAATGAATCCATATGAGGAGTTAAGCTCGGACAAAATTTTTTTTTCTCATTTAAACAAATGTATTTTTAGGAATCTTTGTTGCATTCTGTTTGCTTCGTATTTTATATTACAGTTGCCTATGCGTAGGGTATATAATACAGGTCTTTGCACCTTATGAGTGGTAATGCTCGCTGCCTTGTAATCAAATGGTTCCTGATTCGATACCAGGTGGAACACAGGTGCAGGGTTCATACAAAAATATTGAACTCAATTTCCCTGAATTTTCCAGGTTTTCCAGGTATTAATTTTGTAATTTCCAGGTCTAGTGGAAGAAACTAATATATAAATTTTAATAATAATATATTTTTATATTTAAGAATGGCCACCCTTCTTCCCAATGAACAACTGCAATTAAACAAATTTTGTACACACAAAGAAACAGTTAAAATTTAAAATATCCAAAACTTTAGAGCACAGATAATCATCACAGTATCCATTTGCAAATGTTCATGCCATTCCCCTATCCACGCTGTTTTATTGTAACAAAATTCACAATTCTAGTCTTTTATTGTAATTAACAATTTTAGTGTTTTATTGTAACTGTAAAACCAAACTATATAATGCTGGAATCAATGTCAAATATATTAGTTCTAAGAAAGAATAAACAACGTAAAATATAATGTTCTTATACCAAAAACACATTTAAATGTTTTCTACACATTTTTCTCTCTCATTGTAAAAATTCTACATTGGAACATTTTTTCAAAATTCTCTCCCCCGCTCCTCTCAAGTCCTTCGAAACTTCATTCTACAAGTCCTGCAAAACTTTATGGAGCCAGGAATTGTGGTTATATAAATACGAAATATCAGACAAAAAACAGAGTAGAAAGAGAAATAAAACAACAGAACGGTCCCCTAATCATCTTCCCAACAGGGGATAAACAATCCCTCCAACCACCAACAAATTGTAAACTTAACTGAATATGAACAAAAATATTTACTCTACAGTTTTTCTTTTCCTGATAATATTTATAGTATTATATTTCCCTAACTGGAATATTTGGAAGTTTCAATTTCCCTGATATTTCCAGGTTTTTTACTAGACATGGTCGATTTCCCTGAATTATCCAGGATTTTTCGTTCCAAAATCAATTTCCCTGAGATTTCCAGATTTTCCAGGTAGTGTATGAACCCTGAGGTGGTACGGAGCCGACTTTAAACTGTTTTTAGAATGTCATCTTCATCCGATGAAACGCAATGGCAAACCACAATCGGTTCACTTTCCCAGGGATCCTCGTATCATAGTCCTGCTCCGGGTAGTACACCCATAATAATTTAGGGCTTCGTTCAAGAATGTATTAGTAATTTATTATGGACATATTTGGAGAGATATTTGTGGCAAACGCACCTACAGTATCTTGTAATATGTGAGAATTAACAAGTACCTTATCTATCAGTGTGTCAACGCCAGCACACCGGCACCTTGATTTATATACAGAGGTAAATAGAGACTAAGGAATTAATAAGCTGGTTTCGAAGGGTCGGGGGGAGGTGAGGCGCACTGGCTCCGCGATTCTAATAGTCGAATGCGAACAGCATGTGCTCTGGTTCTGCGAGATGTAGCACCAACACCTGTCCATCTGGTTTCGGATAGTAGGGTCAAACGGATGCAAGTAACGATCATCAAATAACACTGACGGTCATGACATTCTACCGCAGATCAAAAGCATTTTTCGCACGTAGATAGAACAACCGTTTGGTTGCCAGAAATAAACTCACTCAACCCCATTGTGCTACACACTTCTATACCAACAAGGGGCTACCCAGAGGAATAAACTGTGAGGTGTAGGATTCTGTTGGGGAAGCAATTCTGCCTTGATGGTAGAGACGGTTGTAGTATTATACGACAACGTGTACACAAATACAACGCCTATCATCGCTGAGGGTGCAACAGGTTACAACATATTTGCCTGTGGTCTTTACACAAAGTACTCCAAAATGCCTCTTTCCCCATTTTTTCCTACTTCGTGATGAAAGAGAAAGTTCTGTATTAACACAATAACCGACCACATACTACTGGTGTAACTCAGCATACTCTCCGATATGACGAGAATCTGCTACAAAGGATGAACACACCATTTTCATAGAATATATATGAGTCGTCCACTTGCAAAACCTGTTAAACGGCAATTTTTAGAAAAATCAAATTATAATGATCGTTTGAATTGTCTCAGCGTCCTCTTCAAAGATCTGAAGTTAGTCAGGAGCAAAAACCCTCTAAAATCGCTTAAAAATGCAATGAGAAAGTCACGTCCACTAGAAAAACCTATCAAATTTGCTATGGCTACACAAGCAAAACATGTTAAAAATTTCACTTGCAAAACCTGTTTAATCTCTAAACTTTACATTGAGGGGATTCAAAGGCAATGTTTTGCTTTTTCTTCACCCATTAGTTTATTTCGGCAGCTTTGATTTTCACGCAATGATACTGTCAACACTGCTTTCAACCACCTATATATGACTTCTTGAAGTTAACCGTAACCGGAGTGTGTGCAGGAACTGTGTAATTACGCTGGTAAAATACTAGTTATTTAAGATGAGTGACAAAGCAGACAGTACAAATAAGATTGAAATTGCAGTTATCGAATATCAGTTTATAGACGTTGATCCTGCGAAAGCAAACAGTACCCCAGAAAGTCATTTTGAGCTGTTAGACGAACAGGATATCGAAATTTCGTAAAATGTACGAAATGCTGTAATTTCTTGTAACATCGATGCGTGAACGTCTCAACCCTCGCACCTCAGAAGACTATTTTCCATTTTATGTCTATTTTTAGTTCATGAATTTTTATACATTGTTTGATTTAACTTCCTTGTTGTAATCACATTGTTCAAATTTAATAACAAAAATTTATCAGCACTTTGATTTTTCATTATTTTTATGCATAATTATCAAATTTTACTAGAAATGACCCTGTGAGAAGATTCAAGCTTCCGGTTGTAATTATAGCAAACACTTATTTAACGTCTTTTGAAAGTGTAAGATGCATATTCAAGTGGGTGCGTTCGCAAGATGGCCGAACGTCCACTAGCAAAACCTGTTAAGTAAAAACTAAATTTTAAAAAATAAAAAGAACGGTTTAAGAGAGAATATACTGATTTTAACAGTCGACTCAGGAAATTTTGTGAATTTAAAGATAAATTATACCCATTGAGTGATTCAGCCGTAAAACGTTTTCGCCAATTTTCTCCGTTCCGTTTAACAGGTTTTGCAAGTGGACGACTCATATGGTACTTCGTTGAACGTCATCTTACACAGTCTCCGACACAATTAAGGCCAAATATTCAACTGCACCGACAAGTTAATGTGTATGTTTTTATATCACATTAAAAATATATGCATTGTTACTCAAAACCTATACACCAACATGGAGTTCACAGCTTTTAACGAACTCTGTTGCCATTACAGAGCTGTGTGTGTGTGTGTGTGTGTGTAAGAACACCTACTCTGTACTATAGTTCTCCACAGCAGTCTCTCATTTCTGGATGTGACGGCCCGGTTAAATTGTGTTGAACACTTCCAGGGTCCAGTGCATGAAACGTTTTCACCAGGTCTGTTAGCACACATCCCATCAGCAGCAAAGGTAAGTACTTTTTTTTCTCCCTTTCTGTTCATTGTAAGGTTTTAACTTCTTACGTGTTTTGGATAAGATGTAACAAGTATTTCGGTGTAATTATGATTCACCTATTAGAGTCACAACAATTAAAAAGTCATCTTTTACAGTGCATGTACATTTAATACATATATATGCTTTCAAACTAGCTACAAACCATTACAATCCGATAATTAGGCGCTGTATAGGAATCGGTCAAAGAAAAGTATGTATTTCTTCAAAATCCTCCGTGTATTGCACCTTTTCCCTCCAACCCGCTGATTTTTAAAGGGCATCATCATAGGGTACTTATAGACTCAAAATAACGAATTTTGAAAATTATTACCTTCTGTACAAAATTAGATAAAGTATCGTTTGATCAAGCCATATTAAAAGGATTTCGGTAAAAGGATCATCACTCGGTAGCGGACTACGGCCTGAGTAATATTCTATAGGGTCTTCATAACGTAATTCAAAGACTACTGGATAGAGGTAGTTTCTTATGATATCACTACTCAATTTTATTTATGAAAAATGCATTGTAATTTCCGTAGGCGAGGAGAAACTGTATTGAAACGCACTTATCTTCAAATACATCTTGGGGAAGACAACCTTCAACATTTTTTCCCAATTTAGTACTTGTGAAATGGTCTTGATGTTACACGCATTTTCCATACAAGCATGTTAACTTTAAATATGCTGAATCAAAATAAACACTTGTATGCATACAGCAATAGCGAAGTTAAACCTTCTGAGGTATTGTCACACCAAGAAAATTGGATAATTACATGAAATTAGCTTGGCCTTAACGTTCTTACTTTGGGACGAAACGTCCCGGGATTGAATCCAGGTACAGCTGAGTTTTTATACCCTATCTCAGTTCCATTCGATAGGGTTTCAAACAGGACCATGTACACTGTCAGAAAAAATCTTGGAAAACTTTACTGTCTATGGGCTATTTTAGTAACAGACTTCCGCCCGTCTGTATCATTGTAACTGCAATGCTTGTTAAAAATCCACAAATATCTATGTTAAAATCCATAGGTTCAATATTGGAACATTGTACAACTTCCTAGACTCAGAAAATCTTCGCATTGGAAACCTTTCGAGAGTACATTGTAGAGAGTCGTCGTTCTATCGTATAGAGAATGAGTCAAATGCGAGACAGAACCAATAAACCAGCCTCTGAACCACTGAAGTTCTTAAACACAGCTCCAAATAGGGTTTAGTAAGAACCCAAAGTCATTGCTAGTGAATGGACCACACAGATTCAAATCCTGCACAGGGTTTTCACTAACCCTGGGACACGATTGTACCTAGACCAGGGACCCTGACTGTGACCCTGCCCCCCGTTTACTCGGAAGAAGATATTCACTGTTCTGCCCTTCCCTCTTTTCGCCTCTTGGCTCTTTTCGAAGGAAACAATCAAAATCCAATCATACCATTAAGGAGAAACGATAGTCATCCTACTGGAGGGGGAAAAAGTTTACGGGTAAGATCACTTAAAGGCAAATACTTTCCTTTTCATCGTCGTCGTCAAACATGTTCAAGTCTTTCATTACAAACGAGTAGAAACTAGTTCTCACGAATAGGTTAATTGTCTAAAATAGTTGTTTGCAACTGGTATGTAAGGGTTCGCCTATGTGTCAAAAGTATCTGAGAGAATGTAGTAAAGAGTCGAAAATATAACTGATAAACAAATAAAATTAAATAAAAGATTAAATCTTGGATATACGTTTACGACTTACTTGAGTAAATTACATACAAACTTGGTCGTTAAAAAAGAACTTCAAGGAAGTTGTTTCTCAAGTTTGAAAATCACTAACATCGACCATCCGTAAACCTTTACAATCGCACTGGAAAGGCAATGAAGCGCGTCAATGCCTCTGGTATTTTAGAATATGGTAGTCAGATAGCCCCCCCCCCCCTTCTTCCCACACTCAAAAGTAGGAAAAGACAGAAAGCCTTCAATCATCCTTCACTTCACATGGACTTGGCTTTGATAGCAGTATAAACAATCAATATGAAGAAGAAAAAAAAAACTTTTCTTACGAATTAATGAAAAATTAACGGTACTTGATAAAAACGTAAAGTATATCTGTGTGAAACATTCATTATTCC
>JAGDQP010065144.1:0-10449 GCA_022664845.1 Lepisma saccharinum | reverse complement strand
TGTTTTCGTGGCGCGTGTGGAAGTCTTGCAGAGAATAGGGTGGTAGGCATGTACTGTGAAGCTGGTCATTGCGTGGGGTAGTCTATTGTTTAAACTCAGAATGTAGAACTATCCATATTTGTACAGCTTAACAATAAATGCGTTGCTGTGATACAAGATTTGATGTGAAAAGTACAGTGTTTAGCATAGAGAGGAGGTGGTTCCTAGTGAGCGCTGCTCAAACCTTTTTGTCTTGTATAACTCACTCACTCTATGGCTTATGGAACCCGAAAATTCATCGCCGCAGTGACAAACGTTCGCCATGGGATTCTATCCTGGACAGCATCAAGCCAGTATTCATCACGAACATCTTCTTCTCGAATATCTCTTCTAATATTGTCCTCCCAATGACGTCTCGGTCTTCCCAATGATCTCCTGGCTTTCCAACCAGGATAGAGTATCTCGGTTTTTCCCCTATCCGAGCGGCACGGCCTGGTCATCTTCTGTCTTGTGAGGTAATCTTTAATTAGATATTAAGAAAACAGGAACTTTGAATATCCATTTCTTTTCTTAACATTTTTCTTTGCTTTATGTCCAGTGAATCATTAACAATGTTGACATGGATTTCCTGCTTATTTAATGTTAATGCAATTCTTTGTCAGTTTAATTCATGGATGGGAGAAAAATAATAAAATGGGCTAATCCAACTCTTTTAAAGCCTAAAACAATGTTTGCAGAATTCTAAAAGTTAAAAGTCCTAGTAATTAAGAACACTGTTTTATTAATTCTAACGTATACTAACCGAAGCTAAAATATGTACTGTACGGGGTGAACTTGCTCCCTACACTTTTCACCCTTGCTAGCCCGATTGTAAAATAAGTTCGTAATGTTTCCAATCTTCTACAGAGGATATTCAAATAATATGCCTACATTTATTCAAGTCTGGGCAACAAATTTCAACAACAATAAGGCTACTCATACGTGCCGAGTCAGGCCGCCGTGGAAGTCTAATCGGAGACGATAAAATACGAAATGCGATTGTTAATGCACATGCGTTTCTAAGAATCATCTTCATGGTACAATCGGAGTAGTTGTATCACCCTTGCCAAAGCAAAGGACTATAGTGGCGGCACTATTTTCCAGCCACTAGAGCTTTAAAGGTACATGCATAAGACTGTTGTTGAATGAATCGCTCAACTCATGTTTCTGGTAAAGCGTTTCGACATTCAGAAGAAGGCTGCGTTGTAACTGACTGTTTTAAATTTTGTGAGGCTCAGTTGTTCAGTAGTGAACACACACACACATTCAACATTTATTGTCTACATCGTTAGTAGGAAGAGTAGTTATGTATCGATCAAGCTATTACAAGTAACATATAGGTGACAGCTATTGATAAATGCACACACACTGAAAGAGGAAACATTAGTAATCGCAGTAGAAATGAAATATTTTTGTTGAATATTATAGCAGTTATCGCGTGGCTGGATTACTGGTACAAAAGTTTACTGGCATGGACTCTTATGGCTGTTAAATGGAAATAATGTTAATAATGTATGGAACCAGTTTCCGGCCACCGAAAAAAGTACCGCAAAATGGGGTGGAGTTGACCAATATTCAATTTCAACCATTCTCTCAACTTTATGTGACGGTGGTGATTCTGCCGTAAGTTTCCTGGGCAGGCGAAATGACGGTGGTTTGCTATTACATTTTGTGGGATGAATATGTAATAAGAAAGAGACCTACAGCTTAACGTTGGCTCGGAAACTTTGGTTTCTTAACCAGTAACCATTGATTTCAAAGCATACCACTCATACTCCCGTAAAGGCCAACATTAGAGAATGGGTCCCATTAAAAAGTGACTTTTCACAGCCGTCTAAAATTTTCTATCCAATGGTTCGGATGAATGAAAAGATTTCCTTGTACGGGAAACAACTTTGATGATTAAGATATAGAATAAGCAAAAGTTTATGTGGAGTAGAACCCGGCTTAAATTAGTCCTAGTATTGATCCAGTTACTCGGGCATTTTTTTGTTAATTTTACCACATAGAAAGATGACGATTTTTCTTGAAATTTTTACTTAATTATGACAAAATTTAAGAGTGAAATTATCATTGTTGATAGAACACTAATCATTAAAAAAGCAACACTCTTAGGATTTCAATGCCTAGAACGTTGTACTATCTGTGATATATAATTGGCACACATAATGAAACTGGGCGTCAGAAAATGGAAACAATTACAGGTAGAATGGATGATAATTTTCATCCATGTGTAAGAAGCAAAATTATGTTGACGGAGTGAATCTAAGTGAAGTAGATTTTAAGAAATAAGGATTTAAAGATGAACTGGTATCAAAGTTGCTGACGGTATGAAAGCATGTTATGAGTTTGCAACACTGCTTTTAGTTCAGGATTCCCTCTTTTCTTTTAATTGGTGGTAAGTGTTACTGCCGACAGTAGTGGTAGTGTTGAAACTAAAAGAACAGACATAACGTAATATACACCAAAAACATGTTAGGCCGGTTTTCCATACAGGCCCATGCTAATTGTTTTCCTTGTGATTGCTATCGCATGTCCAATAAAAAAAAGAGCCTGACACGTAATCTCCGTCTAAACAGAGGTCACTATTTGTTACTTAACAGTGAATCACGTATGAAGTACAAAAATACTGAAATTGATTCCTAACCTGCTAAAAATTATTATTATCTTACTAACGGTAAATCGGGGGCCCAATAAAAAAAATACCTAACCTGACTCCTAACCTACACCTAACCAATGGTCACTATTTTATGGTAATAGTTATCGTAATAACTCAATAAGTGTCTGAATCTGCGATCACTGCAAGAGTCACCACACTGACTCCAAACATGGTTGATTCTCGCCCTTAAGTCGCGCAGATAGCACAAATTTCTCACATTTCAACACTGTAGCATTAAATTATGCCTGACAACAAGTTGTACTATCTGCACCATATAATGTTTGTTATATTTTATTTTCCTTTATCTGTGTAACATGTCTTGAGTAAGTCTCAGAAGTGAGGGTGGATGCTGGTACGTAGGCCTCAGTTAATGAAACCCCGTAGCTGGAAAGTGATACTTTTTTTTCTATTTGATCAATTCTATCCTTCCTACGGGTTACAAATATGTTGCTTCATTTGATACAGCGATAAAACATGACCAAACCTGCAAGCTACGTATTGACTCAAGTATTTTCCTTTTTATTATCTTTTGTGCGGTTTTACATACTATCAAATTCGGGATTTTCCTTAAGTAGCCGGACACTGGTGCCGACACCCTATAAACTTTTCTATAAATCATTTTTTGAAGTCGGGGCAGCAAACTTGGAACATCAATAAGGTTACTGATACGAACCGAGTTAGGCCACTGTGGAAGTCTAATCGTAGATAATAAAGTCTGAAACGTAATTGTGAATGCACAAGCGTTTATTCTAATTCTCTTCATGGTAATACCAACTATAATGGGTCTAATAGTTTACCCTTGCCAATGAAAAGGAATATTCTTCCATGCAGAAATATTTACCTTGCACTTCCAGTTTATCTGTTGTATGGTATAATGGTATATCATCAAGCTATGGCAACTAGACTTACAAAAAGACTCGATGAAACAGAATTGATCGAACTGGAGACAAAACGATTAACAAAAAAAAATAAAAAAAAACTATTCTGAATATTAAGGCGCGCTCCTTTGCATTGCTAAACAGTAAACAATAACAACTTTGTTTGTTGACACTTGACACTTCTGTTAACAATTGAATAATGAAAAGTCAAGTGCTGCCAACTATGAAATTATCATCCAATGATTATTTCGAAAAGCAGCTATGACTCTATGCTTAGAAGAAAATAGATTTTCATTGATATGAATAGAAAACGAAATAAATTCATGGTCTAAAAGTCAAGTAACCTACAATTCCACATTTCTGTACTGACGTCAGATGCTTGGGACACTTCCCGGTTTGTGAGAATCAAGGCCGTACTGGAAGTTCATTTACATAACAAACGCAATTTTTCAGTGAAGACATTCCGTCGTCGTAAGAGGAGCGTCAAATTGACCTCTGGAATGACTTTCTGGGAACGTTCTCGTATTGTTTGTCAGACAACCCTCTTCCCTTTAAAAAAAAAAAAAAAAAAAATCCAATATAGCGCATTTGAAGATGGAGAACATGATGATAATTTACTCCAAAATGAATGTATCCCTTTGCCCCATTCCTTGTTATATATTGCCGGCGGTTGGCCATGCGGTCTGCGGCAGTAGGCCATCGGCTCGAAGGTCCCGGATTCGAGTCCCGGCATGGGAATGGGTCTGGATTTTAAAAATAAAGGCGAATCGTTACGGGCCGAAGTCCTAAGTTGTTAGACGGGCCATTATCAAACAAAATGAAGTCCACGTGTGTATACAACGATGCCTAATTTTCTTGACGGTTTGTGATCCACAAGGCTGTATTAAAATTTTGACCAACTTTTTTGGGTTACAATTAATCATAACGGTAATGACAAAACTGTGGGTAATGGAGACAAACGGTTGTCATTTTCGAACTGAGCGCCCTTCGCACAAAAAAATAATTATTTAACACTCATTTTCAAAGAAGTCTTTGCGATCCTATAATTTGGTGAACAGTGTAAGCTACAACCGTATTCAGAAACTCTTTTTTTTCTTCAAAAGTGACTAGCAGTGTAATAACGAGTAATTAACAAGCTTTTAACATTGGTAGTAACTTGTTAGTACAGCGCTATTCACTTCAAGAGACGTTCCTGAATACGGCTGCTGAAGGTTAATGTTTTCACCAAATCAAGATTTTTCAATTCTCGAGTTAATTCTCTATCGGTGCATCTTATTTTTTCTTTTCTTTTTATTACATTAACTGCGATGGGGTCTTACAATTGGACAATGTTAAATTTGCTCTGCACGACCTTTCGAAATAGAAGAGCATAAATTGTGTGCTAATGTTTCAGAGACTGTGTTTCATAATTTTATACTTCATAGATGGCAACAATGGACTTTTCACTATTCAGTCTTTACAGAACACTGTCTCGCCTTCAAGTGTCAACAAAGTAGTTTTTGTTTATCGATGAAAAGGAGGATGCCCAAATCATCATATTCAGAATTGTTTTTACTTCTGTGATGTTCAATGCAGTGTCTCCAGTTTGAGCATACTCATTGTGTCATTTTTATGAGTCTAGGTGCCGTACCTTGGTGACATAGCATATAACAGATGAACGAAGTGCAAGGTAAATATTTCTGCATGGAAGAATATTCTTTTTCATTGGCGAGCGTAAACTACCAGTCCCGTTATAGTTGGTATCACCATGAAGAAAATTAGAATAAACGCTTGTGCATTCACAAATACGTTTGAGATTTTATTATCTACGATTAGACTTCCACAGTGGCCTAACTCGGTACGTATCAGTAGCCTTATTGATGTTCCAAGTTTGGTGCCCCGACTTCAAAAAATGATCTGTAGAAAAGTTTATAGGGTGACGGCACCAGTTTCCGGCTGCTTAACGAAAGTCCCGAATTCGATGGTATGTAAATCCGCACAAAAGATAATAAATAGAAAAATATTTGACTCAATACGTAGTTTGCGCCACGTATTGTATTTGAATTAACGCTGTATCAAATGAAGGAACATATTTGTAACCCGTAGGAAGGATAGAATTGCTCACATAGAAAAAAATATTAGTTTTCAGCTACGGGGTTCCACTAACTGAATGCTAATTGCTAGTATCCAGCCACACTTGTGAGACTTACTCAAAACATGTAACACAAATAAAGGAAAATAAAATATAACAAACATTATATGATGCAGTGTACTTGGTGTTAGGCATAATTTAATGCTACCGTGTTGAAACTTGCAGCATTTGTTCTTTTCCTCGCCCCTACCTCACGACTTAAGGCGCTAAGACCACAAACGCGTTTTACCGGTATTGAATTTTTTCATTCAACAACTCCTTCCGTGAAAATAGCTGTGCACATCACTTTTCGTTGCTCTTTCCACTTGGAATTTTCGCAAACGATCTCTTTTACGTTGTATTTGGCATACAGTACTTCCTAAACCGTGTGCGAAATTAAGTGTCATACGCACGTCTCCTTGGTGATAGAAAAATATAAAGTTCAAACTTACTTAGTAGAAGAGCGAGAATTCACCATGTTTGGGGTCAGTGTGGTGACTCTTACAGTGGTCTCAGATCTCAAACACCCATTGAGATATTATGATAACAGTTTCCATAAAATAATGACCATTGCTTTGGTGGAGGTTAGGAGTTAGGTTCGGTTTCTCTTTTATTACGCACGCAATTTACTGTTAACAAAATAATAATAATTTTAGGTGGTTAGGAATCAAGTTCGGTATTTTTGTACTGCACACGCGATTCTCTGTTAACTAATAAAATAGTGACCTGGTTAGACGGAGGCTAGGAGTCAGATTCGGTGTTTTTTTATTACACATGCGATAGGAATCCCAAGAAAAACACGCAGTAAGCGCATGTATGGAAAGGCGGCCTAACATGTTTCTGGTGCGTAATGAATGTTAAATTTGGTGGGTATTACGTCACGTCTATTCTTTTATTTGCACGAACCACTATTAATTCTTTCGTACTATCTCCCGAGAGTAATACTTACCGCCAACTAAGAAGAAAGAGCGAATCCTGAACTAAAAGCAGTGTTGCAAACACATAACGTGCTTTCATACCGTCCGCAATTTTGATATCACTTCAATTTTAAGTCTTTATTGGATCAAATTCACTCCACCAACATAATTTTGCTTCTTACATATGGCCGAAAATTATCGATTATACGTGTTTTTTTTTTTCATTTTCTGACCCCAGTTGCAATATGTGTACCAATTATATATCCCAGATAATACAACGTTCTAGGCATTGAAAACCTAAGAATGTTTGTTAATTAGTGTTCTGTGAACAAAGAAAATTTTGCTCGTAAATTTTGTCAGAAGTAAATAAAAAATTCAAGAAAAATTTGGTAACTTTATGTGGTAAAATTGACAAAAAATGCCTGAGCTACTGGATCCATACTAGATCTAATTTAAGCCGGGTTCTGCTTCACAAACAAATTTGCTTATTCTATATCTTAATCATCAAAGTTGTTACCCGCAACAAGTTTCACACAGAAAATATTTTCCTCCTTCCGAACCATTGGATAGAAAATTCTCAACGGATGCGAAAAGTCCTTTTTAATGAGACTGATTCTCTAATCTAGA
Organism: Lepisma saccharinum; assembly: GCA_022664845.1. Lineage (NCBI taxonomy): Eukaryota > Metazoa > Arthropoda > Insecta > Zygentoma > Lepismatidae > Lepisma > Lepisma saccharinum. The sequence continues at coordinate 3,240 of JAGDQP010065144.1, read as the reverse complement.
CCCTTTCGGGGGGATGAGTCGTAAGCCTTTTAATCAATTGGTACCGGTTGAGACACCAAAGTTTCCGAGCCAACGTTAAACTGTAGTTCTCTTTCTTTATACATATTCATCCGATGAAATGCAATGGCAAACCACCTGCCCAGCAAACTTAGGGCAGAACACCAATCACCATCATCACATAAAGTTGAGAGAATGGTTGAGAATTGAATATTGGTCAACTTCACCCCATTCTGCGGTACCTCTTCTTGTGGTCGGAAACTGGTGCGGACCAGAAAATTTATATTTTCTTGTTTTATAAACCAACATTAATTTACATTTCAGCCAATAGCCGTCCAGTATCAAATTTGAATTATTTCATTACTTTTATTTTCACAATTGTTACAAAGTTCGAAATGCGCTCAAGTAACCCGTGTTTACGGTACGGTATAAATTTATCGTCACCTCCTATTGTTAAGTTTTATCATGAAATATGAAACCTGTATCCCCAAAAATTAATATTTCTAGATAAATTAGATTGTCTGAAAACAAATCGATGCATTCTCTGAAATAAATTTTTGAAATAATGGTATAAGAAATAAAAGAATTTTCCTTTGAGGGGGAGGGGGGCAACTCTATGGATCTCCCACTGTCCTTAAGAAAAAAACTTGCGTTACCTATCTTGCTGCTCACTCCTGTCACATTTCTCAGTTTTCTTTCGACTACTGAAGTTATTTTCCCGCCGTGACGATTTGGGTTGTCTGTTAAAGAGCTTTCAGTGTGGCAGCCACTGTTTCCTGTGTTTGAAATAAACATATCGTTATGATCTTAGTGGTTGTTAGTTCAATCATCCGTATGGACGTAGTAGCACGTATGTTCGGATAGATCTTAGGTACGGTCCTTCCGACGCTAGAATCGATGTTATAGTGGTTACATAATAAGTGCAAAGACACTTGTAGAATTTTATCCGACACTAATTTTATTACAGAAGTTCCATTAAATATGTGGTATGCAAAATACTTTACAATTACTAAAATAAGGGCCCGCAACTTGAAATTGGGATTGCAATGAATCATCGGTGGTTCACTTGTTTATGTAGTGAGTTAAACGAGTAGGTCTTTTCGGAGTGGATATTGATGCCAAGAGGATTCTAACTCCAGACCAAGTTAGATAAGATGGGTGTACCGACTCCAGACGAAGTCAGAGAGGAAGAGGCGACCACTAGTCGAGATGAGTTAGTGAGATGAGGCTCCTGATGGGCCTTTTGTAATCCTTTCTGGTAGGTGTGATTACAGCACTTCCAAGCTTCACCGCTTGGAGTCGGCGTCGTCTGCTTCTTAAACTGATTATGTTCGCACAACCTCAGTCCTCTCTGTTTATGTGGATTGTTTATTATGATTTGTGTTAGCACACTGACCTAGTAATACACTTCCCATTACAATATTTTCCACGATTTCTGCTTGTGTGTCAAACTTTTTTGCACCTGTCTGTGTGTCCTCAACATGGAAGTATTCTTATTTTGTCCTTTGTGTAACAGACGGAATAGGCAGTAGAAAAGGTGAAATTGAATAAAAAAGAGTAGGTACATCATTTTGTGTACACTCATGTAAATTATTACAAAACAATATTAAAAGTAACCATGCGTTACGATGTAGTTCCTCATCTTAATAGTATGACGTGTTGTAATAACTGCCAAGATAATTAATCTAAGTCGGCTCACCTCCACATCAAAGACAATAGACAAATCTGTTTTGTGGCCGCAATACTGTTGCCAAACGACTAATGCAGGGTTTCATGTGTTAAAAAGTGAGATGGGTGTAGAGTCAATCAGAATAAAAGAAAGTAGTCAGGAAAGGGAAAGCAATCCTAGACAGCGGAAATTATTATATTATCAAGATATAGGGTACCGGTACTGAGATGGGAAAAATAACGGGTAAGGCGTTACGGAAAATTAGTTAGAGGCGAAGTAAGGGGAACGTGGATGGTAGAAGAATGGGATAAAATGTTATTGCAGCTTTAGACCTGGTTCCAGTTTTGCTCTCAAGCCCTGAATGAAGGCTCCTTCTTAAAGACGCTGTGTGGATGTGTTTATGATAGGGAGGACATGGATCACGGCAACACGGGAACTTGCATCAAAGACAGTATTGTGCAGCTGCGCGTGTTATGAACTGGGGCATCAGGTTTGTTAGTCACGGAAAGGTGACGGTGATTAGTGACACGCAGGTTTAAGGAACCGTCTGTTTCTGCTACGTAGAGTGCAGGGTTGATTGTGCGGGTCAGAGCTGGCCTACAACCCGTTTGCCTATTGTCTATGATGTTGGTGTCTGCCACCTCAGCAGCTTGTTGAAACTTGTGAATGAACTTTCATTCTACTACTGAAGATGAGTAGCTGCCTCGAAATGTATAGTTGCTTTCGATAAACCATTTCTAGTTTTCTTCATATTTAAGTTAGACTGTGTCCAGCGCAACAATGTTTCCTGTCGTTGCTTTAATATTTTATTTTACAGGTTCATTTGTTAGAGCAATGATAGATTACGCACGTAACTGCTAGAGGCTATTAAGCTAAAGGAAAGACAGAAAGCCGTCGTTTAGGAGGACATTTGCGTTTCCTTAAACAAATTTTTGCGTTTGAGTTTTGGTTTGTTTATAGTATAGGGAAATTAAGGTTGTAGAAGGAAAAAATTACTAGAAAGCAATTTGTTCTGGAAAGTGTTAACAGGACCTTCCTGAGCTCCCACAGAAAAATTTCCTTGGGGAACATACCAAAAATCCCTTAAATGTCCACCATTCTGGAATTTTCAAAATAAATAAATTTCTTCCGGATATTTTGTCGGTTGAACAAGAAATACAACTAGAAAGTCAGTTTCTTCTGGATAGTGTTAAGTTGAGCTTTCTGACCTACCACAGCAAAATCCTCGAAAATGCCCTTTGGGGTATATGTCAGAAATTCCTTAAACGTCCGCCATCTTGCAATTTTCAGAACAAATGTATTTCTTCCGAATATTTTGTCGATTGAACAAGAAAAACAATACTAGAAAGCTAGTTTCTTCTGAAAAGTGTTAAGGAGACGTCCGTGACCTACCGCAGAATATTCACCTGAAATCACTTCGGAGGAACGTGGCAAAAATCTCTCAAGCATCGGCCATTTTGAATTTTTAAAACAAATTTATTTATTTTGAATAATAGATGAATTGAGGAAGAAAGCAAATACTACAATCCTAATTTTCAAAGTGCTAATTTCTTTATCCCCCTGACCTCCCGCGA
>JAGDQP010065143.1:0-11461 GCA_022664845.1 Lepisma saccharinum | reverse complement strand
AACATGCTGCAAAGAAGGAAGTGAAGATTAACGGAGAGACAATAGGCATAGTTGATGAGTATGTTTACCTAGGCCAGCTTAAAACATCGAATGCAAAGTTGACTGATGAAATAAATAGAAGATATAAAATGGCGTGGAGTTCATTTGGAAGACTACACTTTATTTTCAAAAGCAAACTTCCAATGTGTCTGAAGCGTAAAGTTTATAATCAATGTGTCTTACCTGTAATGATGTACGGCTGTGAAACTTGGACACTGAATGCTCAAACGACTCAAAGAGCAATGGATATGCATGCTAGGAATAACCAGGAGGGACAGGAAGACAAATGAATGGATTCGCGCAGAACAAAAGTAGAAGATGTACTCAAGACTGCGAAGATGATGAAGTGGAGATGGGACGGTCACATAGCTAGACGAACAGATGGAAGATGGACAACAAATGTACTACAGTGGATTCCTAGAGAAAAGAAACGACTGAGACTACGCCCAAATACAAGATGGGTAGATTAAATCAAGCGTTTTTCAGGAGCTACATGGATGAGGATAGCAGCAGACCGAGATATGTGGAAAGAAAAGGGGGGAGGCCTTCATCCAGCAGTGGATAGAAAACGGCTGAATATGATGATGATGACCTACAGTAACTAAAGTAATTGCTAAGAACATGAGAAGAGCGTTTCTAATCATTTCTAATCTTCACGCGGGTAAACTCGATCACTACGTGTTTCGAAACCACCTTCAAAAGATTAATAATTTTCTTGTTCTATTGTGGCTTTCTCAATTTTGTAAAAAACTCTATAATTTTGATCGACTTTACCCTCCTTTACGGTACACACCCGAAAAGTCCATACAATGTGAAGTTACTTTTAAAATGTTGCAAGAGCTATTTTCCACAGTTTTGTAGAGTGGGGCTACAATGCGAAATTGATGATGTAAAAAGGTAAAGATCCCCTGTTTGATGAGGACGCACCATGAACGGCGCATGGGAGATGTGGAGATAGCGATCCACATATTCTCAACGAAGTGAGGTAAGGTGGTCAGTCCTACATTCGACTGCCTTTACCTCCCTCGGTGTGAAGGGGTACCAAGGACACTGCTACTCACTGATAGCATGAATACACCTCAGAGCATGGGAACACTGCGAGTGAAGTCTCCAGCGTCCTGGTGGGGGATTGAACCCGGGCTGTCCATTTGTAGTCAGAAGCGCTACCGCCTCAGCGTTGTGCCTGTTAAAAATTTGCTTCAAACTACGTGCGATTTTAGTTGGAAATTTTACGTATTCGCAGAACTCGCAATCACGACCATTGGCTCTATATTGGTTCAATTATTATTTTGCCAATCCTGCAGTGCTATTCTACTAAAACCATTTCTTACGCCGATACAAAACTTCCAGTGTCATACTAAGACACATGTTCTGGGTTTGGGCATACATTTGACGCGCTGCGGTAGGCCTTATATGAAATATACAGGGTGGCCAAAACAAAACTGGCCCGGACAATGTTTATAATTCTGACACTAAACTTACTCTTGTTAATGAACAGGGGAACTGCCCTTTACAGTAGATGCTGAAAATGGCCACCGTTGACGTCAATGCAGCGCTGTGCTCGATTTATCAAACAGAGACACACGAAGCAGTTCTCCTGAGGGATGGCAGCAATAGCGTTTTCAATGTTCTGCTGTCTTATAATGTGTGGGAATTATCTAAGTACACCTGACCATTCACCTTATTTCACAGGTAAAAATCACAGAGGGAGAGATCAGGCGATCGTGGTGGCCAAGAGATTTTACTGCCTCTGCTGACTGTTCTCTCCTCCTGAACACCTCAAGAACTCGTGACAAGGTTGTACATGTGGTTGAATTTGAATTTATTTTAAGGCCTTTAGGCAACTATGGCTCAGATAGTATGGATGATGATGGGATGAATTGGTGGAATGAAGAGAGTGGGAGAAAACGGGAGTACCCCGAGAAAATCCACGCACACGGTGTTTGTCCACCACAAAGTCCACATGGCATGAGCAGGGATCGATCCGACGACCCCCAGCACCAGAGGTGAGCGCTCTACCAACAGAGCCACCGTGACCCCATTGTAAATGTGGTGTGTACTGTTGTTCCACACATGCTTTAAACTGATTCTGGACATATCGGTGAGCATTACCAGTTCTGTGAAAGAATCGTGTTATGATTTCGGAAACCGGACATTGTTCACCAAACACCAATCTTTTAACATTATATGCAACGGCTGTTAAACGTACTAATGAGGATTTGTTGATGCATAATGACGCGTGTTCTGTGAGTTCACATACCCGAACAGTCTGAACCAGGCCTGATCTGAAGAAATGAAAAACTGAAGATCGAAAAGTCCTGATTTCACCTTATTCAGAAACTACCGGTAGAACTGAACATGCGCAGACCTTCCACGGATAACTGGCGTTGAGATTTTATCGGATTTTCTTGCATTCACTTAAGCATTGTTTTCTGGTGTTCGAACTCGTTTTGGAGGGTTACGGTCTTTATTCGCTACAAAGCCCGTTTCGCACCATTTTCCCACTAAGTTGCTGGAGGTTTTACCAACACACTTCCATTCTTAACCTCTTGTGCAAACAGTTCACACCACATGTGTTCACATGGAATTGTGCTTCACATAACACTCAACAATGAACGCGTGTTGTTTCATTGTTAGCACCATTTTGTGTTGGATTCAAACTGGTTACTAAACACATCTGTACTTCTCACTCAAACAACTGATTGCTATCGCATGCTCCTGTCACACCCAATTGTGTATGACCCAATTTCTAATGATCCTTTTACTGTTTAGATTAAGTTTTTACGAAATTCTGTAAACACTTTTCCGGCCCAGTTTTATTTTGGCAAGCCAGTAGGTTATATGAAAAAGCGTTATATGAAAAGCTCCCTGACTTATGTACTATTGGTAATGAAAGGAGGCCCAAAGCAGACAGTAGTTAAATTGCCGTGTTATGCTGGACTAGTTCATGTCCAACGACTTACTAAAGATGATTTTCTGGAAACTGACAGCAAACTGTTGAAGTAATTTCACTGTATCCCCGTGAATCTGTAGTTCACCTAACGTGAAAACGGTTAAATATTGGCATATTAACTATTAACGCAGTTTACGGTCATAATATTCGTATACTAATTCGTCAACTCACTTCTCTCTACGTTACGTTTTAAATTATTCATTTTGAATTTTATTTGTGGCCTTTAGGCATCTCAGGCTCAACCCGGAATATGATTGGAAGGGAGTCGGCTAAAACTTAGTACCATCCCTGCATTTGCCTGGTATAAGTTAATACATAATTAGAATACCTAGACTGGATCGACCCTCGGGTTTCTCGAATGCAGGGTGGTAACTAAACTAAGTACCTTTTTCATTCTTACCAAAAAAGAATGCTTGTCGAGAGACGTCATTCCTCAAGACCTGTGATTTGGCTACCTGTCGAGTTCAAGTAAATATTATAACATCAAGAATTACAGTTTTGGGGTAGAAAGTGGCAAAGGCATCTAATACCAGGGTGAGTCATATGTTCGTAGCGTTTTCATGGATAATGTGCAGCACCCTCCTCCCCTTGTACCACAGAAGCCTATTCGGCGAAGTACACTGTATGGTCCTTCTCCAACGTTCCACCAGTGGCACAAGCCCCTGACGATACCAGGCTGCAGGCTTTGAAGCAAAGAACTCAGTAATGCCAGTTGTCACATCATCCACGGAATAGAATTATCTGCCCCGCAGGAAGTGTGCCATGGAACGAAACAGATGAAAATCAGATGGCGCAAGGTCGGGACTGTAGGGTGGGTGTGGTAAAATGTCCACGCCATCCATGTCCGCAATGTGCTGGCCGACTCTTCGTAACCTGTGGCATGGAGCGTTGTCAAATTGGAGGAGCAGTCGCTTTCGGTTCACCAGTACTGGATAACGACGGCGCACAATGTCGTATACCCGTTGCAGCTGTTTAGCATACAATGTCCCATCTACGGAACGACCATGTGGAACGAGCTCCCAGTGCACCGACCTTCGAAATTCCACCACACACACAGCATTGTCTTCTCTTCCAACCGCCCTCTTTGAACCACTGGCTGCGCCTCGGTACCTGGTTGAAGCCATTGTTTCCCGGTATTAGGATAACGAAGAAAGATCCACTTTTCATCATTCGTGATGATCCGCCGCCAAAACCTATCGTCAGTTGGGTCTCGAAGCAGTTCTTCACACAGGGTCACACGTTATTGAGCTTGAGCGGGAGTCAAATCATGGGGAACCATTCTCGGTTGCCTGGAGCGAAACCCCAAGTTGATGCAGATGACGAACGACACTGGTTTGTGATGCCTGGACCTTATCTGCCAGCTGACGGGTACTGGTTCCTGGGTTTTCTTCAACAGCGTTCTGGAGGGCATCGATATCCGTCGTCACAGGGCGTCCACTCTTGGGCTTGTCGTCGATACTGGTGTCACCCGACCGAAAACGTTGAAACCAGTTTCTAGCTGTGGACGGGTGGACAGTACCTTCACCTTCTACGGCACAAATTTCCTTGGCTGCTGCTGCTGCATTCAACCCTTTTCTCCAGTAATGGCGCAGAAGCACACGACACACAAGTTTCTCCTCAACCATTGTCCTATCAACTGTGTATTCAACGCGTAGTTTCTCCCACACACCGTTAGCGCTGTGATCAGACAGACACGTGACACACTTTCTGCCACCACCACCTTCACCCAACGCTACGAACATATGACTCAGCCTGGTATAAGTACATTTGGTGAGCCTGACAAAATTCCACGGAAAATTCAATCAGGATGGCCGGCATAATGTTCCTACACAAAGACTTCTTTTAGTTTTTTAATTAAGACGTGAAGCAGCAAATTTTTAAAGCAAATCCATAGATGTAAATCTAGCGTTTTTGGGCCTAATTATGTAGAAGTTTCTTTGTTTACAAGATTCGGAAATGTGGAAAAAAATATCTTGGGTATGAGGTGTACGACTGTACGTCTCTTTTATATAGAAAATCCATTCTACAGAGTATTCATCGAACAATATCACAAAACTTTCCTGACTTTTTCCGATTTTCAAGAAAAAAATTACATTTTTCCGGATTGTTGTCGACACATTTATTTGAGGGAAAATATAGATAACACCCGACAGCAAGGTCAACGCGTGAAATAGCATTCCTTAGGTTTTAAAAGTAGAAAATGGCCGACGAATTAACTTGGATAATTTCCTACAAGCATGTGGAACACCATTCTCTGAATATTTAAATTTAAATTGTATTTATGGCCTTTAGGCATCTAAGGCTCAGGCCGAGATAGGGGAGGGGGGAAATGTGGGATGGTGTCATCCAGGACCTATTTTGAGGGTATCATCCCAGCATTTCCCTGGTGTGACTGACGAAAATCCCTGGAAAAACCTCCGTCAGGATGGTCTGCTACTGCGTTTGAACCCACACCCACTCAAATGTTAAGCCAACGTTATACCACTGATTTTCTGAAACAGAGTACGTCATCGGATCTCTTCTTTACTTTCTCCAGAATATATCTTATAGCATAATCAAAGGCTATCTCCAACGCAGGCAATAAATTCTCTTCCTAAGTCAAGTCCACTTTGCAAATAGAGGAGTCCCAACCAGCAATTCTGGTCTCACAGAGCGTATCAAGGTGGTTGTGGAGAAAGAAATGAAAGCACCACACACGAAGAGAGCTAGAGAAACACCGGACTGAAACTCCCGTAAGGAAGACTCCACATCTAATTCCAATGATAAGAAAAAATGTAAGGTTTGGTTCCATTAGGTTGGGGCGAATGAAATGACCGCTTTGAAGCCTGCTAGGAAATGCACCTCAGCAACACAATAAAGGGATCGACTGAGGTCACGCGTCTAACGTCACAAACTCTGTATACGTCCAGCAAACAGGCTGTTGAACAGGGTCGTATGAAAGTACAAACTGGAAAGCACACAATTGCGAGTGATCTTTGTTTATGAATTCAAACTGGGGCAATGTGCACAGCAAGCAGAAAAAAAAGCACAGGAAAGGGGAATGAACGCACCATTCGCTGTTGGTTTGTCAAATTTCGTTCCGGTGACACAACATTGCAAAATAAGCTCCGTGGACACCGACCAACATCATGTTTGGATGAGCTGCACAGGGACAACGTGAAAGCGGAGCTTCGGGAAAGTGTTCATGCCATTGCAGACGAGTTAAGCATACATCATACCACTGTCAGTCGCGGTTTCGTGCGATGGCTAAGGTGAAAAAGTTAGACACATTGATTCCATACGAATTTGAATTTTATTTTAAGTCCTTTAGGCAACTATGGCTCAAGCAGTATGGATGATGATGGGATGAATTGGTGGAATGAAGAAAGTGGAAGGAAACGAGAGAATCCCGAGAAAAAACACACACACGGTGTTTGTCCACCACAAAGCCTACATGGCATGAGGAGATCGATCCGACGGAAAGAATAAGCACTTTGACTTAATATCTGTAGATCTGCAGACAATTTGTTTGAAGAACTCATAAAAAAATTGAGACAACAAAATACGCCGACAAAACAAATTTCGCGTAAAAGGAGACGAAAGAAATACAGGGTTCCGGCAAAAAGACCTCCCGTATTTCAAAAGGCAGTTACAAACAAACACAGACAGATACAGATAAAATACTTTCATTTGTGAGCAACAAATACTATGCCATTTTTACATTAATTGATTTTAAAAATTATGTCCGGTAAATGGCGTCCTCCATTGTTGACACATTGACGAAGCCTTTCCCGCAAGTTCTCCATAGTTCTTCGTGTCATTTCCGGTGGAATGGCGGCCACTGCCTCCTTAAGTGCTTGCAGGGTTGTGGGGCGATGTTTGTACACTTGTGCCTTTCAAGTGTCCCCAAAGATAAAAATCACACGGTGATAAATCGGGTGATCTCACACACAGCTCTGCGAGTTTCAAAATCTCTCTCACTTAATTCTTGGGTAACAATCATTTTGTATGGGTGCATGTGAAGATCCTTGTGCAGGATTTTTCTTATAGTTCTAGCAGACAATCACAGGGCAGCTGCATGTTTAAGTGCTGTGCTGGATAGACGCTTTCACACGCGCCACATTTTCCGGCGTTGTTACAATCCGAGGTCGGCCAGACGATTTTTTTTTCAGGGCAGAATCTGTTGCTCTAAAGTTTGATATCCAAACTTGAATAGTTTTTCTATTAGGAACAGAATCATGTCGGCCACGCCCGAACCGAATGCGAAATGTTCGCTGAGTAGTAATCACAGAACCACCATTACGAATATACTCCTCCACAACAAACGCACGATGCTCACCGCGCCACGCCATTGGCACTACTGAAAATGGCACGTATACCGCTATCGATCGATAGTCCCTTCACCACAACTCACACAGCGCCCTCTACAAATTCGGGAGATCTTTTTGCCGGACCCTGTACAAGAAGAGGAAAATGAGTGGCCCTGAAAATTCCCATTCCAGCTGCTTTTCTTCCAAATCAGCGAGTTCTGAAGCGGAAAGGAATTCTAACTCGTCATCAAGTGATGAAAGAAGAAAGAATGCATAAACCATAAAAGAAAAGGAATCAATTCAGCAAAAAAAACTTTCCTCAACGATTGGAAGTTCTGATGAATCAAATCTTGTTCACTTGACTTTGGGGGGTATTAAAAAAAAAATCCTTTTCGATAGGCCTACAGGCTGAGGTAGATTTCGAAGTTTCGCTGGGAGCCGGGGCTCGCCCCCCAACTTCAGTGCTTTTGAGAGGATGCGCCTCCTTTATCTTAACCAAAATCTCCCTGCAGCACTACACCACCACGGAGTACATCTTCACCCTCCCACGGTTGGCTGCGCCCCCAAAGGGAAGATTTGCCCCATTTATTGTAACCTACTCTTGGTCATACACCTTCATTGAAAATTTCGTTTCTCTACCTTCAATGATTTGGAAATTGGGTTTTTGGGGCGGCCATTTTGGATCCAAGTTGACGACTTTTTGAAAGTTTTCTTATTTTGTCGTGACCTACTTGTGATAGTACAACTTCAAATAAAATTTCATTTATCCATCTCAAACGGTGTGCAAAATGGGATTTTGGGCGGTCATTTTGGATCCAAGATGGCGACTTTTCCCAAATGTTGTGATATTTCCCTAAGCTACTCGTCATAATGCACCTTTACGCCAAATTTCGTATCTCTAGCTCAAACGGTGTGGAAAATGGATTTTTAGGTCCGTCATTTTGAATCCAAGATGGCGTCTTTGAACTCATTAGGTAACATTTTCATAATCAAAAAGTGATGATGTACCTTTATGCGAAATTTGATTTCAATAGTCCCAGCGGTTTAGGCTGTGTATTCTATACAACAATGGGTTCGGCGGCCATTTTGGATCCAAGATGGCGACCGATTTTGCTCATTAACGAACTTAACCGAGCTATTAAGCCTAGAAACAACATATAAAAATTTGGTTCAAATATCTTCAAAATTATATCTTTCATATCGTACCGATCTCAATAGGTATATTTTCTTCGAAATCTACCTAAAAAAAACTAGGGTGAGATTTTGTTTTCTTCTTAATAGGTTTTGCAATTGATGACACTTGGTCCGAGGCTTCTGTTTCTGAGCTTCTGAACTCCAGTCAACATTTTCAGAGCCAAAGTAACTTCTTCACAGTCTTTTAGTTTAATTTCATCTGCAAGACGATTTGTGGCTTCTTCAAACCGTTTATATGCAACTTTTTCTTTATATTTTTGTACCAAGTTCTTCGACAAGCCAGCAGCTGATTAAAACCTTTCCTGCTTCGCTTTTTGTCAATGCTTGTTGCTGTTCTAGGTCCGTTGATAACAAAGCTATAGCAAAAGGAACATTCTTTTCCCGCTCATGGTGTCCGTCCGTATCCAGAAATTAAATCTCAGGAACTACAAGGTGTCAGGTATCGTTGCAAAGGTCTTGACTAGCTCAGGGCCGCCAGAACCGTCTGGATTGCTGCAGTACTTCAGTGTTGCCAACTCACTTTTTTAACAAAATAGTTTCCATCCAGCTAAACCTAGCTGCGCCAAACTTGGTATTAACATTATTCGACTCATGTCGCCTATGTCCGTAAGCAACCCGCTTACCAGTGTTGTCAACTTATTTTCTATTAAATTGCCCTTTTTCCAAATTGCTTCCATTATTTTAGACATAGTTGCACCAAACTTCCCATAAATGTGACACAATAGTAACATACCGTGCGTGTTCAGTGTTGCCAACCCGTGCCCAACAATATATCTCATGAACCGTAAGGTGTAGATACGTGACTGAGGTGTCAATGGAAAGGTCTTGACTAGATAAGCTCAGACCCACCGGAACAGTCTTGATTGGAGCATTGGTTCAGTGTTGCAAACCCATTTTTAAAGAAATAATCGATTATTCAACTTGCTTTCATTCAGTGAGACGATCTGCACCAAAATTAGTATAAACATTATTCAACACAATACAAAAGTACTGAGAGTCATCCCGTACCTAAGCACGGCAGTTATCAGTGTTGCCAGCTTATTTTATAAGAATTAATACTTGCGTGGCTAATAGTGTGGGTCACTACGTAATTTCGTGCAGAATCTTTGTTAAAAGCGAATACTTACCTGCGTTTAATAGGGTCAAGAGTGATGATCAAAATTACATAGGTTTCCATTTTTTATCCACATTATTTTCCAACATGGCGCCCAAGATGGCCGCCGCGAGTACAAGCGCAGACCAAGAACTTCCAGTTGAACATATAACTGAATTTGGTTTCTAGTTATAGGTTTTTTGGGTCAAGAAAAACGAATTTCCTGCTAAATTACGGATAGGAGTGATAGATTTTGCGCTACTGGTATCATGGCGTCCATGATGGCGGCCGCGAGTACCCGCGAAAACCAAGAAACTTTCCTGCTGACCAGAGATAAGTGTGAGAAACTATGTAATTTCGTGCAATTTGTGTATTAAAACACATATAATTCATGCACTGGACTTGGAAGCCCAGTACCTCGGAACCATCGCAGTCCGTGGATACAGTTTGGGTTCTTATTTTTACGGTGGGGTATCCTTAGATGGTATACATGCCCGTTTTACATTTAATTTGTGAGGCTTCTTTTTCACTATAAAACTCTTTACCAATGTTGGGGTTCCTATGTTTGCGGAATTACTTTTTTTGTATTTTTAACACATTGGTGCTGATTTCAGAACTCAGCTGTGTCTTGTTCACAGGTTAGTTCGGTTAGGAGTGGTTTTTGTGTTGGTTAGGACTGCACGACTGTTGTCCTTGAGAATTATTTGTGTTGTTATTATACATTTTAATCAGTATTGTGTTATTTCTTGTTTTTAAATATGCAACTTGCACTTGTTTTTTCCGTTCAATTGTTATTAATGTTCTGGGTGATCTTCTGAGGATGGAGCCTACAATTTTTGGTAAGTCATATTCGAAAACAGTCTTTCAGTGGGTCTGGCGGGAATTGAACCCGTGACCTCGTGTATAAAGTATGAGCGTACTAATAGTAATAATAGTAACCTCTTGGCTATTCCGAGGTCTCACATTTTTTTAGTCGGGTATGTAAATCGTGTTCGGGAAGATTTCCGTTGGTTCCAGCTTGGGCCTGTATTCAGCCTCCTTTTTAAGAACCAGATCAGGTTGGGATTGAACCTGTGGTCATGCATATGAGAGGAGAAAAAATGCTATATAACAACATTTGTTGTCAATTTTCTTTCCTTGCCTTGTTTTAAAAAATGTGTGTGAAATTGGTGGTCGGTTCTTTCTTTTTTTTAAATGTTGTTTTCTTATTGGCAATAGCCCTTGCTGTGAGCATGGTATATTTCATTTTTTGGCCGTGGTCTGGTGGTCAACATATAAAAGAGAGTGTATAATTAGTACTGGCCGTGTACTGGCAAGTTTGTGCCTGTAATAACTTCTGGTTTTAGTCAAAGAAAACCTTGTGAGTTGGTTTAGCTCAATCGTCGTTTCCATTGATGTTGGTTCTGGAAAGGCTTCAGGTTTGGTACCTTTGTGGCTAGCGTCCGTGGTCCACTTAGTAATGTTGCTAGTAATTAGTTGCCTTGTTTTTGTAGTTTGTGCGTTGTTTAGTGTCTGTAGGGCTCGTGGTGGTTGTGCTGTTTGCGCCTGTTTCATTTGTTCGCGTTTGTAAGTCCTTTTTGGAAGTGTGTAGCTTCTAGTCTAGTTTTCAGGATACAGATCTTTTATGTGAAAGCCGCTCTAATGAAACCTAATTGTTTTAGGTTTTCCGATCTGCTGTAGGCAATCATGGGTGGCTGTTTTGGGAAGTGTTCCCACCAATATTCCCTGCTATATTCTTGTTTGATAACTGTCCAAACAGTTTTTTGTTGTTTGTTTAGTTCTTTTTCATGTGTTGGATGGTAGTTAGTAGTAAAAATGATTGATTGATTGATTGATTGATTGATCCATCCATCCATCCATCCATCCATCCATCCATCCATCCATCCATCCATC
>JAGDQP010065140.1:0-11461 GCA_022664845.1 Lepisma saccharinum | reverse complement strand
AAATATCTTTTGCGAATAACTTTGGAACAGGTTATGTTCTATTTTTTTGTAACCTACAGAGAATTGCGTTCTCTTAAGTTTACTGAAAGCTGTACTCAAAGTTTGTCCATCCATTGCAAAGTTATTCGCGAAAGAAATTTTACCATAGGAAATGAACTCTTGAATCTGACTGTACACTTTCTCATCTACTTACCTTTGTATGAGTACGATCAATTTAAATGTTAAAATTCTATCAGATTACCATTTCACCTTAAATAAATTTTTAAAATTATTTTTTTTAAGTTAATCCGCCCAATTGAGATATTTAATCTTCTTCATGTATTACTGAAGATAAAGGTAAAACTCGTTCATCCGTCTCATCTTCACTCGTTCTCAAGAGAAAGAATACCAACAAAAGCGCAAAGAAAGATAATCTTATTCACATAAATAACATTAAATCTCTTTTCTGCTTTCATTTTCCGAAAATAATAAAAGCAGAAAAAATATCTTGAAAGGAGGCCAAAGTCCATTACCCCTCCTCAATGTATATTGTCTTTCTTTTCTGCTGTTCAAAGAAAGAAAGAAAGAAAGACAACTAGAAACGCGGGTGGGGACATCAAACGAAAAACCAATAAGATCGCATAAAAGAAAGAAGCGCCATCACATTGCTAGTTTCTGCAAAAATATACGACTATCTGTTTAAAAATTTATTCTTGTTAGTTCAATTTGTACTTAGTAGCTACTTGTCCTCTTAGGAGTTACTGTTGACATGGTGTATCATCCACACAATCCTTAACCAAAATAAGAATATGCAGGGTATTTTTTTTAACAAGAGAGTTATAAGCTTTTACAGTAGAAAGCTCTCATAAAATCAATTTTATAAAGCTTAAGTGAACATAAGTCAAGAAACTCTTTGTGATGGTTTAGAAAATCAAACTCAAATTATTGCATATTTTCTAATAAATTTATTGTTAATTACAACGATAGAATCTGTTCAATAAATTTAATATTTTCTTGGATAACACTTTCATATTATTCTAAATCAGAGAAAAAATCCCGATTTTTAAATTTAATAGTAGTGGATTTCATGACAACAAGGGATCTGATTTTCAAAATTTTAAATATTTTTTCTTAGAAAAATAAATGCAATTCAATGAACAATAACAAAATATTAGAGTTATATTGATATTTTTATTAAGATTCAATAATAATTTTCTCCTAAACGAAGCGTTCTTCAAACCATGTTTGCTAAGCCTTTATGCTTACTTTGACGTGAGCTTTCTAACGTGAAAGTTTATAATCCTTTTTAACGCACCCATATATATACAAGAAAGCTATACAGTTCATCCTGTCTGTCCGTCTGTACCTCCCCCACCCCTTAGATCTTAGAAACTGCAAGTGAAAGAGAGATGAGTGATACCATAAAGTATATACCTATTTACTTCATGGTGATACACAGTTGGATTCGCCGTTGCCTGAAATGGTGGGAAAAACTATCACTTTCACTCTAACGGTAGTAGGTCCTTTTAAATCGCTTAGCTTTCTCTGCCTCTGCCCCCTAGATCTCAGGAACTATAATTAAGACAGAGATTATTCATACATCTTTGGATTTCTCATCATCTGAAAAGGTGGAGAAAACTATGACGTTGTCCCATTTTTGTAGGGTTAGTTCTTAATGGAACATTTTGCATTATACGGAGGCGCTTTGGTTTTGTCTATGAAATCATTGCTTAGCTTTTTGTAAATTCCCTTTATATTTATTACATCATACAGAATAATAACATTCAATATTATTTCATTTTTTTTAACTTATGGAGAAAAAAGCCATCACGAATTTTACATTGTGTTTCTCCAAATTGTTTTTGTGAGTCTCGTCCATTTTCTGCACTATACCGTAACAAAAATACAATTCTTGTACGCTTTATGTACACATTTTAAATCAAAAAGTCTCAGTTTTGTGAACCAAATTCGTATACAATATATGCAAATAGTGTCGAGAGTTTATCATAACATTTCGTATACTTCTTGTACGCCTTTTGCTCATATGATATCCTGAATAGTTTAAGCCTAATCACTTGTATATAAAACTTCATAATCTCAAGTGAGCAATGTGGACTTGGTGTGTCTTTGCTAGCTTAGTTAGTTTAGGTTCTCACGAGATCTATCCTCATTCCCACTAGTCTTCCTTTTTCCTTAGACTACAACAACAGGTTATTAATACATTGTTAAAACCCGTTTGTTCATATTTTATGCACATTCAAATAAACTGTACAGAAGTGATCATAAGTTGACCGATCTTACGTGTGCAAAAAGTACACTTAAAATGTTCAGTCGCAAAATTTCTTCTAGAAATTACTTGGATTGGGAAAACAGATTTCAGATTTCAGTACAGTTTTCTTTAACTTTCAGATGTACTTGTTCCTTTTAGAGTTCAATGTGTGAATACCTTAGTCAATTTTAAACATTATCCTGAATTTACAAAAGTTAGCCAATGAAACAAAATAAAATTTTAAGATAGGGTGACTAGATGTTTAAAAAAAAAGAGACATTTTATAAACTTAGACTTTAAAAACAGGACAAAACAGGACACTTAAATTACAAACTTAATAACAACGTGTTAACTACCAAGAACTGTCAGAAAGACGTTCAATTTAGTAATAATTATCGTCTTGATACAAACGTACACATGAACATTTTAACGATCTATATAATTTGCTATGTTGGATTCAGAACGAGAACCACTGCTTTTTACCACGCATTTTTCTGATGAATGAAGATCTTGCAAGAATTTAGAATTATATAACAATCCTTATATTATATTGTTTACAACTAAGATTCTGAAAATGAGACACAACAATTGCTTGACTCTTTTGTTACAAAACGGTTCCTTGGATCAGTCAACAGAGAATTTACAATTGAATAATTCTTTCAACAACAGCATTTGTGCCTTGCACAGCCAATGCAAAGCTCACAACTACATCAATGTTTTTACACTTAATGTCTACATTTTTAAGTGCATGGTGTACATCACATCACCTTTGTTAATGTTTCTACCTGCTTCCTGGTGGTAAACAATAAATTGTAAAATACAGCTTAAAGCATAATGTCGTCTCTTATCTACTGTGAGGAAATTGCTGAAAGTTATTTACACCAAAACAACACCTAAGATACTAAGTAAATAGAACAAAATCGTTGATTTATTTCTAGTAGGAAATAACGGAACACTTGGAGTACCGTTAGCAATTTGCTGGGACAAAGGGACATGTAAAGAGAAAAAAAGGACAGTTCCGTTAAAAACGGTCCGCCTGGTCACCCTATTTTATACAACACATTCCTTGTTGTATAGCTGACAATATTACTATCTTACTGAATTAGATCTTAGCCATGGGAAAAGTGTTTCATAGAATTTCTAAAAGGAGAAGTCTAAAGGTGTGGGGATTTTTCTTTTATCTATAAAATTATTATTATTTGAAATAATTTATATATCGTAAAATAATTGGCCACTGTTATCAACACAGAATAAAGGCATGAATAAGTTGCATTTGATTTTATTTATGGCCTTTGGCTCAAGACGAGATACGAGAGAGAATGTGGGAAGGAGTCGACTAGTGTCTAGTTTGAAGGTACCATCCTGACATTAACTTGGTCTAACTGAGAAAAGACCATGGGAAAACTTCAGTCATGCCGGCCGGCCGACCAGTGGAATCGGTCCCAGGACTTTCGAAATGTGGAGCCAACGCGCAATATCAACTGAACATGGAGAAGTAATATCATGCTTGATATACATATATAATTTATTTTTACCTAATGCTATACCTTTACCGATGTATGATAGGATGTGAAAGATGCGGAAGCAACAGTACGAGTTGAAGAGAGCGTCACTTGAAAGCATAGGACGTTACTTGAACTCTGTGTTTCCTTTCCTTTGTTCGTCTTTAGTGGTTTCCTTTCATTCCTTATTCCAATAGTGAAATGGCAAGGAAAACGTCTAGGAGTGGAACCACGAAAGAAAAGAACAACAACAAATGTTACTACCAAGCCAGCTTCAGTGAAGTGGCAACTGTATGTTGTTGCACCCCAAAATAAACTGAAGATATTTCACCTTTTCCCTTTCCGCTTGTGCTATTAGAATGCTCGTTTCGGTCAACAGGACAGCCATAAACTTTGATCTACAACGCCCTTAGAGCAACAGCCACAGAACGTGATATACGAGACTCGTGAATAATACAACAAAAGATGGGAAAACAATAACTGAAGAATGATTCAGTCCATCTCTCTCTCTCTTTCTCTCTCTCTCTCTCTCTTTGTGTGTGTGTTTCTCTCTCTCTCCCCCTCCATTTCAAAGTGGATGGAAAAGCTAACGGATTGAAACTGCTTTCGGCAACAGCTGTTGAATAAAACAAATGAACACATAATCATGATTAACTGTTTATTTATTTTATTTTAATAGACTCAGATACAGCATATTGACCATTTTAGGCCTATACTAAAACATAACAAAGTAACAATGATAATAAATTATGAAATAAATGATTACAGTAAAAAACAATTTTAACACTGTAACAAGTAGTACGTAATAACAGCAGTTATTCAGGAGACAAAGTTAGAAAAGCTGTACAATAATAACAAATATAAAAGTAATAATAGAAATAGATAATATTTACAAACTGAAAGCGGTGCTTTGAGGTGGAAACAGGTTGGAGCTGATTGAATTCTGTTGGAAGTCTCCACAAAATATACCTTTGGATTATTGATAGTCTAGGTTTAGGAATATAAAAGGGGTTTAAACGCCATGTGTAGCGAAATAGTATACGGAATTGAAGTTCGGGTAATATAAACACTGAAGTAAATCTTGCCATTAACTACAGGATGCTCAATAAGTCACGTAACCCATGGGAAATGGATTGAAAGTCACAGAAGATGTTGGAAATGTACCCCACCCACAGCTACACAGTGCACACGACGAAACCAAATTGCAAGACACTCGCCAGAGTGTGCCCTGATAAATTAGTGCCACATAAAGTGAAGTCACATGAGGCTGCATCAAATAAGCAATTGGAAACTTCCGTAATTATCATTGGTAGCTTTAGCTTCGGAAGATGCTAGTTCTGAAGAAAATCGGTATAAACAGCAAACATTGGCTCTCAAAGGTTGCACAAATCCTTTTTAAATGTTTAATCGTAAAACTTCACTCACAAGAAGAAGTGAGTGGTTTCGAGTTCTGCCCTCAACATGTATTTGCACGAAACTGTCATTTCCCATGCTTCCTAATGCCTTGTCGATGACTTTAGAAAACTACTTGAACACTGTGGTCGTAATTCTTGTAGGAATGCAATACTAGGCATTCTGCATCCAAAAGGTGCAAATTCCTATACGAATATAGGGTATATACAAATTATAGAAGAGGAACCAAGAAAGTATTATTGCACATTTTGATCCTTTGAGAAGAATGTTAGTTAGATCCCCGGTTGGACAAACGATTAGCATGGTCGCTTGCTGTGCCCAAGGATTCGGACTCAAAACCGGGGAAGGGGATTATTGAACGACGTGGTTCCGAGTTAACTTTAAGAAGGACTGTAAGTCTATTCTTTAGAAGTTCACAAGATCATTTCGGATATTAATAACAACATAATCAATCAATCAAGAACATTAGTCCATTTCTTGACCCATTTTAGTACCAATTTCCTCTTCTGTATTGTTAACGTTGTACACCAAATGGTCTCGCTCCATCAAGATGAAATAAGGTCCTTCAAAATGCCCATAAAGAACTTTCCTTATTTCTTTTTATATTTGTCGTCTTTGCATGTTCTCTTATTATTAACATCAAAACATTACCGTTGACGCTTTCCTATTAATCAGCCCCTTTCAATTGAAATATAAACTTATGACATGTATTATAATAACTAGGATATAGAGAGCAAATATATATAAAAAATTAAGTGAAATCGTTAAGTTAGCAGAATGCATCTGAAATGGCCAAGATGAAGGTAAAATGGGTAGGTTATGGAGCAATGGGAAAATCTGGGGAGGGAAGAGAAGGGAAGCACTTTGAGAGCCTTCTGTCTGTGGACCATGACACAAGTGTTGCGTGACAGAAATTCATAACGAAAGGGAAGGCAAGTCATGTTTCTTAAAGAATTAACCTTCGATACAATCTGGACAACGTTCGTCTCTCGCTACGAGTAAAAGCACTTAACGTTTATCGAAAAATTTCATGTTCGGAATCGTCAGGAGGAAAAAAAAGGAGAAGTTGAACACTAGGGAGGGACCAATGGGAGGGGGAAGGCTCAAGAGGAAGAGGAAGCTCTCCCGTTTTCTTCCTCTCACATACACACACAAATACACACATATACACGAAGAAGGTATGTGTCCGGAAGTTTGGAGCAAATCTTGTTATTCAGAAAAACTTATTTTTCTTAATAACTTTCAAAATTACAGTGAAAACTTCTCTAAAGAAAAAGTTGGGCTTTGCTGTCAAAAGTTCTTACTGCTGCAATGCTATTTAAAAGAAAAGAAGTCGTGACATGGAAATGCTTGGTTATAACAGTAAATATACCTGCCGGTCCAATTCATGGCATAACCGAGAAAATTAAAGTTCAAAACCCATTACAACACGATAAGAGAATACAAATTAGTAATTTTCTGAAGTACCATAAATTGTACGTTTCTTCGTGCAAATAGAATAAGTTGAAAATTTGAATTCTTAATATTTTCTTTGGGAACAATGATTGCCTTCGCAAAAATAACATGTTACTCCTCTTATAGTTGATTTGTTTAGAATGTGAATCTAGTTTTACCCTAAACAATACTTTTATGATTAATTTCATAAGATCATCGTAAATATATATAACGTAAGGAAAATTGTATCTTAAAATTACTGCTATCAACTTTTATACGAATGTTGGATCTCTGCACGTATTGGTTAGTGTTTATTCATAAGATGTAACATAATCAGCATTTGAAGTATAAATTGGAAGGAACACTTTCAATGTGCTCGTGCTTATGAGAAAATGGCCACTCTTGTCACTTGTCAAACGTACAACGTACTAACAGTAGACGTATGCAGATAGAAACAAAGTGCATAATATTACGAGTGCACATGACATAACACTTTTTATCATTTCCATCAGATGAAAGGAAATGAGTAAATCACCTTGTACAGAAACTTTTAGATCACATATCTGCCTACAGATAGTATTATCAGCACTCTAATCATCATCACATGAAGAAACAGGTATGTCATCTCCATCTCGGGATTATACTCTTCATACAACGAACTGGAGCTAGTAAGGATACTATTTTTCATAAAATGGTGTTTGGGGCAGTACATATGCAATTTTACTCATATGTACAAGGGCATTCTTAAACGTTGACGCATATTTTCATGTTTCTGAACAAAAGTTTCTGTATTTAATATGAAAAACATTCTAGAAAATGAATAGATGCTTGTCGTGGAAATAGTGCCACTACGAGAAGCCACTGTCGTTAATCAGTAACTGCAAGAGATTTCGTTTAAGTAAAATGCATACAATCATCTCATGAATAATTTTGTTTAACACGGTAATGTTTTTGGATATTATTAGGATTTTTTTTACTTATTGGACACTGGTGCAACACAAGAGTTACATCCGAAATTGAGAAACTAACAGATTAGGTCGATAGTCCATTTGATCCACACCTCCCTATCGACTGTGTTTCAAAAAGAATTTCACGTCCAATACAGCATAAATACGTCCCTTGGACATTCAGGCGATATCCTACTCGAAGCATTGAAATCTTTGTTGCAGATCCTACTTTCTTCAAGGAACGTCCAGAAAAACGAAATATCCCGCAGACGGGATATCACACGAAATTACAATTAGCAACATTTGGGGGACGTACGGGATGTAATAGTGCGGGATCTAATTTTCTCTTCGCAGTTTCTTTATTCCTTGTTCAAGAATCAAGATTGATGAAAATGACGAACACTTGTTCCTCGACAGACTTGTAGTGTGTGACTCGTCACAGTTCTGTCAACTTGTCACAGTAAAGGTAATCTAAGATACAAATGCATTAAAAAGAATTGCAATTGTATATTTTCTTTCTCAGGCATTGCTTATCACACATAATAGCAGGAAATGATACATACCCTCAGATTAATTGAAATTGGTCTATTAAAATTTTCGACGTACAAAATAAAAATCCAAAATTTGATAACAACAAATTAATATATGTAGCACTCAAAACTCTTGAAATGTTTATTCCAAATTTTCATTCAGTTTTGGTTTGGTACTACCATTTTTTACAACTTATTGGGCGTAGACGTCTTTCCCATCGACAATTTTCTATGAACCTGAATGTGCATCTTTCAGAGGACATTAAAATAGTTAAAAATCATTTTTGCAGAACTTATTTTCTTTACGAAATGGTATCATATGTTATAAATATAATCTGAAAGAGTGTTTCAAAGTTACTAATATAATAACTACCCCAGTAAAACACACGTTGATTAAACGTTGATAAAACCGTTTAATGTCCGCCTTTTCAACGGTTGTATACAACCAAAAACTGTTGAATCAATGTTAAATCAATGGGTTTTAGTTGTATACAACCGTTGAAAAGGTGGTCATTAAACGGTTTTATTAACATTTAATCAACGTGTGTGCAACTGGGGTGAGAACATTGATTGGCATATAGTTTTATTCACCTACACATACTGTATACCTACTGTATACCTCCATATAGTGTCAAACACGAATCGATTCTGTTGTCGTCTTTTCAGAATGGAAACTGCTTGGAGTGTGGAGTGTCTAGCATCTGGTGTGTTTGCTAGATGACAATGATGGCTATTCTTCCCAGAGATAGATTACGACCTGAAGGTCCTTGAGGAAGGTGGATAGATGTTGATTTGTCATCGACTTCCACCGGATGAAGACAGCGTCTTAAGAACCTACAGTTTAAAATATTCTCCGAACCACTTGTATCAGCACTGAGCATCGAATCCGGGACCCGGAACGAATTCTTGGTTACAGTCATGGCACAACATAGTGCTTTCATACTACAGACAGTGTTCTTCAATAACAATTAAACAGACAAGAAACATAAAGAATTGAATCTCGTAATTAATTACAATTATAAGAAATAAAAAGTAATTGTATGTGGCCTGACTCAGGTAGATAGTAATATTGACAGGATTACTCATGGACATTGCAAGAGTTTCTTGGGATGTAACTCGTTTCGTAGCCAGGCTTAATTGAATCAAATAAAATACATACAGTGTATGTTGATGATGTCCCATGTTTTACTTGTTGGGCTACTTCAGTACCCTCATGGGAAGTCACTGCTACGAAATCTAAGGGCATCCCTGGGGGCTACTATACACCTCTCGAACATTCCGGAATCAAAATGGGTTATTCAGGACAATTCCAGAGCCTTTCATGGACGTCTGCGCTATTGAACATGATCAGTCCAATGATCCTTCATCGTCGATATGTCAAATTCTCAATATCGAAGCTCGTTACATTTTAATTCAACTAGTTTCTCAATGAATATTGGATAGACAAACAAAAAGGGATTTCCCGTCAAGGATTGCATCTGGGATTACTGGAACCGAAAAAAGAGAGTTAACCAGTAGACTAGGAGGTCCAAGCGAGAAACTACCCCTATTCATTGATGTGCTGATACTCAGAGTATGAATTGAGATAAATTCGGCGCAATATCAAGAAACTACATACAAACCAAGGCATCGAGTAAGAATGAGTCTAACATGAAGTCCAATCAGTTACAACAGCAATGTATTAAAAAGAAAATAAATTCTTGTAATCCAGAAGGAGAAATAATAGCTTGGTGACTCAGAGGAAACACAAAATAGTAAGAATTCATGAGAACTAATCCTCAGTGTAATGGTTACCGTAAAAAAATAAACCTGATTTTTAGTTCGAATCCCTCCAATGAATAAGAGACATTGCAGGAGAAAGAGCTAGTACATAAAAGACGAAACCGTGCACTCGAAAGTCGAAACTTAGCACTGTTATGAAGGTTTAATGTAAAATAATGGTCCAAACAAATTTTCAGAGTATCTAAGAAAACGAAGTAGAAAACTCCAGTTTTACAGAGCTAGTTTTGAACATAAATATTTGGATATATTTTCATAAAAGAACCAAATTACGAATCACGCCTCTTCTTCTTACCCAGCTTAACCACTGTTACTATACTAAAAGCAAGAATACTTGTTCT
Organism: Lepisma saccharinum; assembly: GCA_022664845.1. Classification (NCBI taxonomy): domain Eukaryota; kingdom Metazoa; phylum Arthropoda; class Insecta; order Zygentoma; family Lepismatidae; genus Lepisma; species Lepisma saccharinum. Next base: position 1,267 of record JAGDQP010065140.1, on the reverse strand, counting down.
GATCGTTGGATGTTTTTAGAATGTAATGACGGAATATTAAACTTCTGTCCAGATACGAAAAACATATTAACTACGAAAGCCAAGAAACCTCACTTTTCAACCTTTCATAGTTGTGGTGTGGTAGCCTCAATTATACAATATGGGAAATTAATTCTAATTTTGATCAAGGCAAAATGCTGTATTTTATAATTTCTAAAAATGTTATGTGCAAAACATGTTGTATTTACTGCTTTGTTTATAAACTTCTCTTAAGAACTCTGGGAAAATAATAATATGTTTCTGAAACAAGCAAATAATTGATTCTATAAAATTTAAATTATTAAAATGATATTCGTGATTTTAAATGGCAGCCACAAAAGGGTAATTATATGTAAAACATATAAATTACCATAAAAATAACCACGTTCTACATAAAAAAGGGACACGTGAAATAACTTAATGTCACATTATCGTTATGGCTTCTTCCGATTCATTGCATCATAACTACGCAGAACCTGTTTTACATATTCATAAACTCCCCTTCCCTCCCTGAACAACCTTCTGTACTCATTAATTGACAACAACATGCCATAACATTAGAGAGCAACAATACATTATAAAGGTCAGGCTCGATTTTCAGAAGTGATATAACAAGACTAGCGTGTATACAAATCATGACATGGAAGAAGGAGAACGAGGTGTTGTTGAAATTATAAAAAAAAGAAACGAAATGGGATAAATCACACCCCCATTCCCCTAGACAAAGAAAGAGAGAGGGTTGAGGAAGTACCATCATCATTTGAAATGAGGGAGGGGCTCTGTGAGAAGGTGATAAAATTCATGAAGCTTTCTCCAAATGGGGTCTTGTTGCACACGCGATACTGTTTCGTTCGTGGTGAGGGACAGTGTGATTTTCTGTGTTTCTTCCGTTCATCTTTCTGTGTCACGGAAGAGCTTCAGTTAATTCCGCTGTCCACACTTTTTTTTTGTTAATCTGATTGTCAGAAACATTTTTGTGTCGGGTTTGTTACGAGGTCCTTGTGATTAATTTGCAATTTTGCTACCATCACCTCTTGCTCGCGCCGTTTTTCTCGAGAATGCTAGAAGTAGTTTAAACAACATTACCTGAATACCCTTCAACATGGTTCACATTTGCGTATTACAATATGCATACTAACATGTAACACAATCTTAATCAAATCCAAAGAGATCTCTGCGAGGACCTCTTCATGTATCCATGTAAACTACCTAATGGAGGAAATTGAGGGGACCTGTTAAGCTAGCCTGA